>CM029548.1:1138031-1173031 GCA_017141385.1 Sogatella furcifera | reverse complement strand
GTTGGAGGGTTTATGGAATCGGGAACTATATAATCCATTAACTAATTATAGAAGTTAAGGATTAATGCACACCTAGAAAATATGCAATACTGCTGAATTGGAGATTATCCATTCATCGATTTCTTTGATCAATTTTTTTGTGATTTTACTTTGAATGAATTTAGCTGGAATGTAGTTAACCACTCTATTTGCTGTGAAAGTGAGTTGCCTGTCGCAAACCAACAGTCTGGATCTATCGGCTGAAAATGTTATGGAGGTTTCTCTCAAGCTGTATTGGGTTCGTCGTTGTTGGAAGGTATCTTTATATTTCATTATGTGAAAAATTATATTTTTAATGTACAGTTGTTTGATTGTGAGAACGCCAAACTCATAGAAGAGAGCATTGCTGGAATAACGCCTTGGTTTACCCATTATTGCTTTGATGAGATATTTTTGAAATACATATAATTTATTTAAATGCGAGTTCAAAGCTCCACCCCCGGATTTGATACCATACTGTAAAACACTCTGTGCATAGGCATAATAAATCATTTTTGAGAGTTCTAGGTTTTTTAGTTTACTGACACTGTGGAATTTGTAAAATAGATCTAAAAAGACGATTCGGTTACATTTCTTCGCTTTGAAAAATTGCCCACAAAAATCTCGTTGACATCCAGTGTAGCGAATGTGTTCGTTCAGTTATGCGGTGTCAAGGCATATCGGTAATGGGGCATTTTGAGGGCCGCTTTCAGGGGCTGAAGGGGGTTGTTGAGCGCCGTGTTTAGGGGCTGAGGGTGTGAAATGGGCCCTCAACGGGGACGCGAAATTGCTTTTGAAATCCCATGCAAAACGGGCCGACAAAGGCCTACCACTAACACTACACATGCATCCCCTGGGAAATATTCAGTTCTTTCTCCCCCGGAGAAAGTTGAGACAAAGGAAGACTGCCTCGCTCTTTTGCGAATAAAAATAGTATATTTACTATATTTATATATATATATTTAAATATTTAATATATAACGACCACAGTGATACTGACTGTTCGGTTTGGAAGTCGTGAGTTGGGTTTTGAAAAATTGCACTTGAACTGCACTGGCGGCTCGTGCCCACGAAACAGGTGAAGTGCTGTACTGTAAAAGGTACCAGCACTTCACCTATTTTGTGGGCACGAGCCGCCAGTGACTTGGATGTGTGAGAAATTCCACTAAAATGAAGAAGAAGAAGAAGAAGAAGAAGAAGAAAAAGAAGAAGAAGAGAAAAAGAAGAAAAAGAAGAAGAGGAGGAAGAAAAGAAAAAGTAGAAGGAAAAGAAGTAGCAGAGAAAGAAGTAGAAGAAGAAGACGAGGAAGAAGAAGAAGAAGAAGAAGAAGGAAGCAGAGGGGGAATAAGAAGAAGAAAAGAAGATTGGAGAAGCAGAAGAAGAAGAATAAGAAAGGAAGAATGAGAAGATGGAGAAGAAAAAGAAGAAGTAGAAGAGGAAAAAAAGAAGAAGAAGAAGAAGAAGAAGAAGAAAAAGAGAAGGACAAGTAGAAGAAGAAGAAGAAGAAGAAGAAGAAGAAGAAGAAGAAGAAAAAGAAGAGAGGAAGAAAAGAAAGAAGTAGAAGAAATAGAAGTAGCAGAAAAAGAAGTAGAAGAAGAAGAAGAAGGAAGAAGAAGAAGAAGAGAAAGAAAAAGAAGCGGAAGCAGAAGAGGAATAAGAAGAAGAAAAGAAGATTGGAGAAGCAGAAGAAGAAGAATAAGAAGAGGAAGAATGAGAAGATGAAGAAGAAAAAGAAGAAGTAGAAGAGGAAAAAGAAGAAGAAGAAGAAGAAGAAAAAGACGAAGGACAAGTAGAAGAAGAAGAAGAAGAAGAAGAAGAAGAAGAAGAAGAAAAAGAAGAAGAAGAAGAAGAAGAAAAAGAAGAAGAGGAGGAAGAAAAGAAAGAAGTAGAAGAAAAAGAAGTAGCAGAAAAAGAAGTAGAAGAAGAAGAAGAGAAAGAAAAAGAAGCGGAAGCAGAAGAGGAATAAGAAGAAGAAAAGAAGATTGGAGAAGCAGAAGAAGAAGAATAAGAAGAGGAAGAATGAGAAGATGAAGAAGAAAAAGAAGAAGTAGAAGAGGAAAAAGAAGAATAAGAAGAAGAAGAAAAAGATGAAGGACAAGGAAGAAGAAGAAGAAGAAGAAGAAGAAGAAGAAGAAGAAGAAGAAGAAGAAGAAGAAGAAGAAGAAGAAGAAGAAGAAGAAGAAGAAGAAGAAGAAGAAGAAGAAGAAGAAGAAGAAGAAGAAGAAAAAAAAAGGAAGAAGAAGAAGACGAAGGACAAGTAGAAGAAGAAGAAGAAGAAGAGGAAGAAGAAGGAGAAGAAGAAGAAGAAGAAGAAGAAGAAGATAACAATATACGCAAAATATAATTTATGAATTTGTAACTAAAATGTGTTAGAAGTTGTACTTGATTGTTTGAAAAATTCTTCCAAAATATTTTAGAAGTCCTTTTCTTTATTGTGAGGCTGTGGTTACTAAGGAAGCGATTTTAAGCGAGGTAGCGATCAAGGCACTCTTTCCATTGTAGTAACCGTATAATATAATGCTTTTTAATGTAGGTTCTTCTATTGTTTTTTATTTCAAATGTTAATCCCAGTACCCTTTTTCAATAATTTTTTATTCATGCATAACATTTTTCGACTATTGATAGTCATTTTTGTATTTGAAAATTAAAAATAGAAGACAGTAATAAAGTAACCTATAAAGGGAACATTGTTATTTTGTCTCATAATAACTTAACTCTAGTCTATTCAAGCGAAAAAGACATTCTGGCAAAATTGGAAAATGACTCGGTCAATATCAATTTAGAAATTATAAATTTAGTATCGAATTGTGAATCAGAGCATCTGAAATCGAATCGAATTCTTCTATTGCCAAAGACAAACTCTTACAATAAATTTGTATAAGACATCTCACAGTACAAAATACTAGACACTTACCTTTATAGTTATAGACTAATACTGTATAGTTATAGTAGCCTGAGTATCAACAATCACATGTCAAAATTATAACTAAAATATTAACTTTAATTATAAATTTGATTTATAATTTTTGAGTCTACGCTCAGGATTTACCTTGTAGGCTTTTCCGTAAACGTAGAGGGACCTTTTAGTTATGGGAGTTTATTATGAGTATTTTTTGTTGTTGCATACTTTGTTGTATATATTTATTATATGTTTGATGTTACTAATATTTTACTATTGTATCACGTTTTGGAAAAATAAAATTGATTGATTGAAATTTACATTTCCCATAATTGGAGACAAAATTTATCTTTTTGGACCAAGCTGGAGTAATTTTCCTATCCTGCCAGAATATCTTCTTTGCTTGGACAGACTTCAACATGAATTTATGAAATAACTTGTCGATATAGTAAAGTCAGATAATTGATCAATAGACCAATGGGATCAGTAGGAAATTCAAAATAGTCATTGTCTAAGTCTAATGACTGATTATTATAGAATTCATTAAAAAAAAAAAATTCTATTATTCGTATCATAAATTCATTAGAACAAGCATTTATACTTGACTATAACACAGACTATATCTATACTATATCTATTTATATTAATTTTTACTATATCTATAACACAGACTATAACATGAATTTATAATAACTTGTCGATATAGTAAAGTCAGATAATTGATCAATAGACCAATGAGATCAGTAGGAAATTCAAAATAGTCATTGTCTAGGTCTAATGACTAATTATTATAAAATTCATTGAAAAAAATTTTTTTTCTATTATTCGTATCATAAATACATTAGAACAAGTATTTGATGAGCCAATGTTCGTATTAAACTAGGAAAAGAGTTCAAAATGAACCAATCTTGAAGGAGAGAAATAACTTCCCAATCATTGTCCTAACACTATTGGTCATACAACTTTTCAGCCACAGCCATTTCAAATAATTTTTCCATTATTGATTCCTATTGGAGAATAATCGTATTGAACTAGCAAGTTAGTTCAATATCATCTAATAATGAAGGAGAAACAAATTTTACTCATAAATCATAAATCATAAATCATAAATCACTTTTACTTAAACTCATAAATCATCAACCTTACACTACTGAGCTTTCATAATAATGTAATTCGATCAGCCAGCAGCCAAGTCTATTCCGCTTCTCAATTCTCAATTGCTATTGGAGAAAGCAAGTTGACCAACAAGTAGTATACGTCAAGCTGCTTGAACCAATCACAAGTCAGAAATGGCGGATCGCTATCATGGAATCAACTCGAATCCATTTTGTAGCTCCGCCCTATTTTGTCTCACTCACCCACTCACTCACCAACTCTCTCACACTCACTCTCTCTAACTCACTCTACCACAGCCTCGCTCTCTCTCTCACTATCTCTCTCTCACACACTCTCACGCTCTCTCTCACACTCTCACTCTCTATCTCTCTCTCTCTCTCCCCTCACTCTCTCTCACTCCTCTCTCTCTCTCCCCTCTCTCTCTCACACTCTCTCTATTTAAGCTACATGAATAAAGTGATTGAATCTCACACTCTCACTCTCTCTCTCACTCTCACTCTCTCTCTCACTCTTCTCTCTCACTCTCTCACTCTCTCTCTACTCTCACTCTCACTCACTCTCTCACTCTCTCACTATCTCTCACACTATCTCTCTCACACCCTCTCTCTCTCTCTCGTACTCTATGGGCGGGCAGCCAATCAACTGCTGTCTACGTCAAACAAGTTCAACCAATCACAAGCGAGCAATGGCGTTGCCGTCTCACTTCTCACTCTTCCCATTTCTAACTCTCAGTCATCATTGGTTGATGACAAATTTTTGAATTGTCAATAATTGATTCCTTAAAAAACGTTTCGAAATGTTGAGCGGTTTTTTTATACACTTTTCAATCTAGTTATCTGTCTAGCGAGGAATCTCTAACACGCCATATATTTTCGATTATATCTCGGCTCATAGGCCACATAGAGAGTTCTGGTTTCTACTAGTTGATTGGTACCATCCGACACTAATACAATTTGAGCAACGTTTTCATTGGATTTGGTGTTAGTTAATTTTTAATCTACATCTATAAAACCGAAATGGCACTGACTGACTGACTGATTCATTCATTCATTCATCACCAGAACTAAAAATCCACTGAACCAAATGCGTTCAAATTTGACAGGCATGTTCAGTTGGACGTTTAGACGCGCGCTAAGAACTGATTTTAAAAACTTTTCAAGGATACGCCAAATATTTAAATTTTCTAGTCTTTTTCGGCCTTTTCCTCATTTTTTCGAGAACCAATCTGTAGAAAATGTTGATATTTGGTGGGCAGGTTCAGATAAGGTCTAGAAATGTTGTATTGGAATATTTTTGCAATCCGTTCAAAATTAAGCCAGTAATCAGGTTTTCAAAATTGTAGATGTGTTGCGGGTTGCATATCTTCCGCCTTGATACGACCAATCCTTACTGTAAATTCAATGCAGCGAGATTATAGATGAACTAATTTGGAAGATATTGAGTCAAGTCTCAAACTATGTCCGATATACTTCCCAAGGTTACGCTCAATATTAGCGTTTTACTATTTTTGGAATTTTCGGAGTTTTTCTTAAATTCTTTTAGAACAAATTGGCATAAAATGATAAAATTAGGAAAACAGGTCCATATCAGGTGTAGAAATGCTGTGCTCAATAAATTTCGTATCCCTTCTGAACGGAGTTTGCAGGCGAGCGAAGCGAGCCATTTGTCTTAGCTGACACTGACAGAGGTTACACTGTTTGACTCACATTGCCTATACTGTCGGTGGTCCAGGGGGCAGAGCCCCCTAGGCGGAGAAGGCGAGCGAAGCGAGCCAGCCGGCTAGTTAAATAAATAAAATTTGAAGTGAGACAATTTGGATGTGTTTATTTACGAGTGTGTATTAGTGAATCAGATGATCAGCAAATTTTCCACTATCATCAATAATGTTTTTAGAAGAATGTGTTTATCAGATGTATTCCTATATATTAGTGGTGACCATAGATTCTTGATTTTTACGAATTGGTGAGATATTTTCAAATTTCCAACTACGGTGACTTATTGGTAGTCTGTCCAAGCAATGAAGACCCTCTGACAAGATGAGAAAATGACTCCAGCTCGATCAATATTGTTTCAAAAATTATTGATTTGGTCTCAAATTGTAGATCAAAATGTTTCCTACCATTTGAAACTTAATCAATAATTTTTGAACCAATATTGACCGACCTGGAGTCATTTTCATCATGCCAGAAGGTCTTCTTTGCTTGGACAGACTATACTTTTTCTTAGTGCATTTTGAAAATTGTTGTTTTTTTAAATAATGTTACTTCTGTATCTTGTACGTTACGTTACCTATAGTTTGTCCAAGCAAACAAGACCCTCTGGTAAGATGAGAAAATGACTCCCGCTCGATCAATATTGGTTCAAAAATGATTGATTAGGTCTCGATAGTAGGAGACATTCTGATCTACAATTTGAAACCAAATTAATATTTTTTGAACCAATATTGACCGAGCTGGAGTCATTTTCTCATCTCGCCAGAGGGACTTCATCGCTTGGACAGACTTTACTAATACATTATTTAAAGTCTATTGTATCTTCAAATAAAAAAAAAGAATATATATATATATATATATATATATATATATATATATATATATATATATATATATATATATATATATATATATATATATATATATATATATATATATATATATATATATATTATCTGGGCAGCGCTGAATGACAACCCTAATAGAGTAGGCTATTGATAATTATTATTTTGAAACTATAATTATTGATAATTTAAGTATTGATATTGATAACATCAGCTGTTTGGACCTCACAAGGAGGAGACGAAACCGCCTAAATCTTAGCGTAGATATAATATTCTACGTATGGATATAATATTCTACGTAGATATAATATTCTATGTATAGTTAGTCTATGATCTTAGGCGTCAGCGATATGTGAAGGAGAAAGATCGACTGGAAAGGTGCGAAGAAAGAAGTGTGAAAATAAAGCGAGTGTAAAAATGCTGACTGTGCAAGAAATTGCAGCGTTGATAGTATCGGAAAGATATTAACCTAGAAGCGAAAACGCGTTGGAGCTTTCACTAAACTCTCACCAGACATTGTACAACAGAACACTCTCTTGATATCAGTCTGTCCAAGCAAAGAAGACCCTCTGGCAAGATGAGAAAATGCCTCCAGCCCGGTCAATATTGGTTCAAAAAATATTGATATGGTCTCAAATTGTAGATCAAATTGTTTCCTTCAATTTGAGATCAAATTGCTAAGTTTTGAACCAATATTGAACGAGCTGGAGTCATTCTCCCATCTTGCTAGAGGGTCTTCTTCGCTTGAACAGACTATACAACACAACACTCTCTGTGTCTTGATACTCTGGCCAAGCAGAGTAGAGCCTCTGGCAAGATGAGAAAATGACTCCAGCTCGGTCAATATTGGTTCAAAAATTATTGATTTGGTCTCAAGTTTAGGAAACATTTTGATCTACAATTTGAGATCAAATCAATCCCTTTGAACAAATATTGACCGAGCAAGAGTCATTTTCTCATCTTGCCAGAGGCTCTTCTTTGCTTGGCCAGACTATATCAGTCTGTAACTTCTTCCTCTTGATACTGAACTGCTGCAGGTTTTGTTGGGAAATTGGAGAAAAAACAGGAGTTAGTTTTTATTATAAATTATACGTTACTGTGATATGAATATTAAATTGTTCAATAACTTTTGATAACTTGGAATAGCCTTTGAACAATGGAAATATTTAATTGTCGATATGAAGAAATGAAATAGATTACTGTGAGGTATCTCTTCAATAATGGTTATATTTTTATCGAAAGCCGAAGCAAGCCCTTGAACGAAGAGAAATAGATATTTATGCATGAGGAAGAAATTAAGGAAGTTAGAAGAAAATGAAGAAGATCATGATGAAGGAAGAAAAAAAAGAAGCAGAAGGAAAAGAAGAAGGACGAAAGGAAAAAGATAGATAACATGACTAGCAGATGCAAGTCTGTTGTTAAAAAAAAACACTGCAACCGAATATTTTAGCATATAATGAACTTCAGTCAACATTTAGCTGACATAATTCAGCTGTGGGCCCTCAACTAAAAGCCCTCAACTCTGAAATATGCAGTTGCCATCTGCTTCTGCTCTATGAACGACAAAGTGGGCCAGCGTTAATCGCTGCTATGTCGCTTTTTGCCACCGGCGACAAGTTTGCAGCACTTTGTCATCGCAGGACACAAAAACAGTCGCGTGACAAAAACTTTGTCGCGCCGGACTAATCCGCTTGCGCTGTTTCCTGATTGGCTAGCTACTTCCTGTGAGGGGGGGAGGAGGCTTAGTTGGAATGTTGCTCTTGGAGACTAGGAATTAGAAACTTGCCATTAAGTTGATAGTATTTTTCATTCGATTCTTTAAGATTGTCAGGTTGAATTGAATAGAAAATGATAAATTTATGAAGCCTATGACCCCTACGCTGTAATGTCATAAGGGGAAAAGAAAAAAAAGAAGATTCTCCACCAATATCGAAATGGGAATGGTTAAACAAACTTCAACTAAGTAATTGCAACATGGTAATTCATGAATAGGCCTATAGTCTGTCCAAGCAAAGAATAGCCTACATTCTGGCAATATGGTAAAATGACTACAGCTCGGTCAATATTGGTTCAAAATTTATGAATTTGATCTCTCATTGTAAACCAGAATGTTTCCTTCCATTTGAGGCCAAATTTCTAAATTCGAAATTTCAAAATGTTATTCTTTGATTAAAAATTATGTGTTATTAGATCATGACCTCATTTTGGAAAATTTTGATTTATACAATTTTTGGGAGAGGAATAGTACATTTCCAATCACAATTTTAGTAGTTTGTATAAGTAAATGGATAATTCCATAATGTGCTAAGTCACGTTGTTTTTTAACTAATTTCTTGAGAGTTGCAGGTATAGTCTGTCCAAGCAAAGAAGAGCCTCTGGCAAGATGGGAAAATGACTCCAGCTTGGTCAATATTCGTTCAAGAATTATAAATGTGTTCTTAATAGTAGATCAAATTGTTTCCTACAGTCTGAGATCAAATCGGTATTTTTTGAACCAATATTGATCGAGCTGAAGTCATTTTCCCACCTTGGCAGAATGTCTCCTTCGCTTGGAGATTCTAGAACTAGATTACTAAATAATTTTCCAGTTGATCGTGCGTTAATATAGTCTTATAACATCGTAAACCAAAACACAAATAATATATAAATCCGGCCCTGGTCATCCAGCTCCACACCAATAAATAACGGCTATCTATTCACACGTTTCAAGGGATGCTGAGAACCAGGGGAGACTCAAGGGGCACTCGAGCTGCCCCCCCCCCCCAATGAGCCTCCAAGCGCAACTTTATAAGCCGATAATATTAGCAGTGAGATATTATTGCTAGGCTGTTCACGACTCACGCTGTGCGAGACTACTCACGCTCGTTCATACGTGACTGCCTTGGGTCACCATTGTGAGGGGGGACCGAAATTACGTATTACCGTGGGGGGGTAGGTGGTATAAAGGGTAGGCTGGAAACTACTCCTGGTAGGATGGGAGAGTCTGTCCAAGCGAAGAAGACATTCTGGCAAGATGGAAATATGATCCCAACTTGGTCAATATTGTTTCAAAAATGATAAATTTGGTCCCAAATTGTAGAGTAAATTGTTTCCTACCATTTAAGACCAAAATTATAATTTTTGAACTAACATTGACTAGACTAAAGTCATTTCCCCATCTTGTCAAAATGTCTTCTTTGATTAGACACACTATAGTAAGTAGGCATACGTGAGGGTCAGCTGAGAGTGGTAAATCAGTGGCGCTGCCTAGCGGTGGTTATTCAAATGTGTGCTGAGTCACGTTGTTTTTGGACTAATTTCTTGAGAGTTAGCGGGTATAGTCTGTCCAAGCAAAGAAGAGCCTCTGGCAAGATGGGAAAATGACTCCAGCTTGGTCAATATTCGTTCAAGAATTATAAATGTGTTCTTGATAGTAGATCAAATTGTTTCCTACTGTCTGAGATCAAATCGGTATTTTTTGAAACAATATTGACCGAGCTTGAGTCATTCTCCCATCTTGCCTGAGGCTCTTCTTTGCTTGGTTAGACTATAGTAGAGTGAGCTGAAGTTTGTTAATCGTATTCTAAGAAATGCTCTAGTTTCCAGCCTTTATTCTCGAGATAATGTTCAATTTGAACTTATTTTGTTCAAATCTACTTAATATTTAATTTGAACTTTAATATACAATTTGAATTTATTTATTTGTTCAAATTATAAACATACATCTATACAATACAAAACACGTACCATTAAAAGCATCTGTATATAATACACAACCACATAACGCGATGAAAATCATAGGAACAAATATAGGGAGCATAGGGAACATAGGGAACATTGGGAACATTGGGAACATAGGGAACAAAAAATAGGGAGCAATTTCTCTAGGATGTAAGAATATCTTGTCAGGTATCGTGTGGTGGACCAAATTCATCGTATAATTCCCAAGAACGTCCTATTTGAGGATGTCGGTGGAATAATAATTTATTTCAAGTTTTCCAATCTTAATAATTCAAGAACAAAAATTCAATTTTGATGAAGAACTTTGCTCTAATAGAAAAGAGCACACACACACACAGAAAATGTAAATTGTACAGCTAACTGTAGGACTTGAACTGAAGAATTGACATTAACTGTGGGTTTTATTTCACGTTTTAATAATATTTTATTGGGAATCTAGTAATAATCTTATCGAACAACTATGATAATATACTACGATGATTATCATCGGAATATATTTTTTGAGATATCCTAATTCAACTGTTTCTCCAATCTCTTCCAATCCAACTTTAATACTTGTATCAAATTGCACAATCAGAAAGTAAGCTCTTGTATCAATAATGATACTGTATCATTCAATTCAACTGTTCTATTTGTTACATGAATTTTCTTAGTATGAACCGCAGATTGAGAGGATTCAAGTCCAACAATTTAATTTGATATTATTCTACTATCCAATTTACATCGCGCCATAAGTTGTTACAGATTTACTCAAACTCTCGTGACAGCTGTTACCGAATTCTCGAACTGCTACCAGCCTGGTATACTCCTGGTAGGGAGTCAACTTATTACTACCAGGCTAATATCGCGTACAGCTTTCAAACAATTATTATTAGCTACGCCAACTGGCAGACATATTTGAAATGCTCCAGTTAGCAGTTGCTGACGTATGCACTTTGCTTGGCTTCCTGTTTGGTTTCAGTCTACAAATTAATACAAGACGGCTGCTGCCTGCTACTGCTGATGATACGCAAACATAACTCAACAAGTGTGAGTTTCAGATCGGAAAGTTATTGCAACTTTCGAGATGAGTTCGAGAAGCTGAGCTATAGAGACTGATCTTTGGTGTACACTGTAATTTAACATTTCTACATAATATACAGGGTGTTTCAGGAGGAATGTGCAATACTTCTCAGGCTGATTCCTTACACCAAGTAGACAAAAAGGTTTCATGGGACCAACCCCCAAAAACGCTTTGTTACCGAGATTGAGCGGAAAATTGAGAATTTTCAAAATATATTAATTTTTCTAATTTTTTAGAGGCTTCACTTAGGTTCTAAAATGATCAATTCCTATGTAAAATTAGCTGAGGAATTCAATGAAACCAATTCCAAGTTTGTAACTTCAACGGTTATTGAGATAATTGGAAAAACATGCTAGAAAACGACATTTTTTCAACAATAAGGGATATAACTGGGAAAGGAATAATAAAATTGTATTTTTTATTAATGGAAAATGAAGAGAGTCGGCTTCTAAAGAAAAAGTTGAATGGCGGCGATTGTGTAAATTTTACCCAAATGTCAGAAATTGCGATCAAAAATCGCAAAATCGCTACTAAACACAAATTTATCACTTGTGCTATGTTTTGTCAATTTTGCGTTTTTTGATCGCAATTTCTGAGATTTGGGTAAGATTTACACAATCGCCGCCGTTCAACTTTTTCTTTAGAATCCGATTCTCTTCAACTTCCATTAATAAAAAATACAATTTTACTATTCCTTATTTAGTTATAACCCTTATTGTTGAAAAATTTTGTTTCCTAGCATATTTTTCCCAATTATCTCAATAACCGTTAAAGTTACTAACTTGGAACTGGTTTCGTTGTATTTCTCAGCTGATTTTAAATAGGATTTGATTATTTTAGAACCTCACTATAGCCTCTAAAAAATTAGAAAAATTAATATATTTTGAAAAATCTCAATTTTCCGCCATTGTTATCTTGGTAACAAAGCGTTTTTGGGGGTTGGTCCCATGGAACTTTTTTGTCTACTTGGTGTAAGGAATCAGCCTGAGAAGTAATGCACATTCCTCCTGAAACACCCTATATAGCCTACAGTCTGTCGAATTCAGGAAGACATTCTGGCAAGATGGAATTCCGACTCCAGCTCAGTCAATATTGATTATTCATCCAATATTGACCGAGCTGGAGTCATTTTCTCATCTTGCCAGAGAATCTTCTCGAATTGAACAGACTATAGGTATATAACTGTGCACATAAAGCTATACACTTTACATTCGTATTGAATAGCGTGATGTGTCAAATTGGCTGTTTGCTGCTGAAACTTTGCTACAGACTTAAAACACATGCTGCCAACTTGGCGGGCGGAATTTGTGCAATTAGAAACTGCCAAGAAACACGCCCAGGCCTGCCAACCTGCTGCACTTGCAATGCCAAAGTTTTCGTCCGAAGTTGACGGGATGCTGGCAGTCAGTCAGAGTGCCACAATTATTCCAATTAGTCCGCAACTGACGGGCTGATGAGTTGGCGAGATGTTTCGGGGTTACTTCATGCTTACTTGTGAACTGGATCCTTCTTTCTAATCCTAATTTATTCGCTGATTCTCCTTATTTTTCTCAAACCTTTCATAGGTTTCACACTGATTAATATATCTTTCTCATTTTCTGTCATTTTGATCCCTCTCGTTAAAATACAAATAGATTAGATTAGATTAGATTATTCACTTTATTCAAGTAGAGTACAGCATTTATGATCTTAAATCCTAGATTCTGAAAATTAAACATAAATCTAATTACACGATTGGTTCAAATAAGAAATACATATACAAGGTACCTGCTAAGTTACAGATATACATAGGATTCAATATTCTTACTGTTATAATATGATTGTGGTGTATCTACATGAAATGGCGGAGTTTGGACAAAGATGTCCATTCTTGGAGAAGGATATGCAAGGATATCCCTCCCATTAACACTCAACCGTAACAAATTTTTTACTGATAGATGGATTCGACTGAAAATTGAAATAGATGATTCGCTCATAAATATGATTAATTCTAATCGAATACAGTACCGGTTGTTGAGGGCTACTTTGGGACAGTTTTCCTGGTTTTCAATGAATATGTGAGATACGGATCAGCCAATCCCAGAGATAACTACATCAAAAGATTGCTACACTTTTTGGCTATGTAATACAATGTCCATGAAGACCAAGTATGAAGGAATAATCTGATTAGATTATAAAACATACTATATGTCAAAGTCACAAGAATCAATGCGGGGTAACTTTGGGACAAATTGATTTTTCTTCTTAAAATGTGTGTAAATTGATAAGAACAACAATTTGGCATATGAAATTGATAATTTTGACTTCAGTTAATCGTTATCTACACAAATAATCAGTGAAAGTTGGGAAATATAAGGATTGATAACGTTATAAAACAATTACAAAATTTGAGAATCGAGTGAATTGGTTCCAAGCATGTTACCAAGGACAATTGGCTTTTCATACCTCAGGGTACTTGCATACGTCCCTATAGAAATTAAAACTGTTAAAAAATGCATAGTTTCATATATTGGAGGTCTTCAACTGAAAATGAACATGAAAGTATACAAAATTTCTCATTTGCTCAATGAATTTATTAGGAAAAGCAATCTACTGAAAGCTCTATAAAATGAGAACAAAATAATTTTTTCAAGTTTTTCTAACACTAGATTGAAGTCAACAAGAAGAAGAAGAAGAAGAAGAAGAAGAAGAAGAAGAAGAAGAAGAAGAAGAAGAAGAAGAAGAAGAAGAAGAAGAAGAAGAAGAAGAAGAAGAAGAAGAAGAAGAAGAAGAAGAAGAAGAAGAAGAAGAAGAAGAAGAAGAAGAAGAAGAAGAAGAAGAAGAAGAAGAAGAAGAAGAAGAAGAAGAAGAAGAAGAAGAAGAAGGAAGGAGAAGAAGAAGGAGAAGAAGAAGAAGAAGAAGAAGAAGAAGAAGAAGAAGAAGAAGAAGGAAGAAGAAGAAGAAGAAGAAGAAGAAGGAGAAGAAGAAGAAGAGAAGAAGAAGAAGAAGAAGAAGAAGAAGAAGAAGAGAGAAGAAGAAGAAGAAGAAGAAGAAGAAGAAGAAGAAGAAGAAGAAGAAGAAGAAGAAGAAGAAGAAGAAGAAGAAGAAGAAGAAGAAGATGAAGAAGAAGGAAGGAAGAAAGAAGAGAAGAAGAAGGAGAAGAAGAAAGAAGAAGAAAAAAAGAAGAAGAAAAGAAGAAGAGAAAAGAAGGAGAGGAAGAATAAAAAGAAGAAGGAGGAGAAGAAGAAGAAGAAGAAGAAGAGAAAGAAGAAGATGAAGGAGAAGAAAAAGAAAAAGTTTTTCTAACACTAGATTGAAATCAACAAATATAGGACAAGATCATAATAATCTTAGGAGTATATATTATAAAATGATCGATGGGCAATTGGAAGTTTCCAGATTTTCCACGACATTGAAAATATGATTATTTCCAAGAATAGCTAAAACCGCCATTTTTTTCCACCAATAACTTTTAGAAGTGGTCAATAGATAGCAGCACACCTAGAGCAACAACGTTTCTGACCGTTTTCAAACTCATAAAATGAGCGTAGAAAGCATAAAAATGGTGTAGTGGTTGAAAAAGTTGATAAAAGGCCACTGTCCCAAAGTTACCCCGCGTGTCACAAAGTAGCTCCCACTTACGGTAGTCCAAAAAATACATAAATGGGATTTGTTGATATTGACGATTATTATGACAAAGAGTAAGGGGAGGAAGAAGAAGAAGAAGAAGAAGAAGAAGAAGAAGAAGAAGAAGAAGAAGAAGAGAAGAAGAGAAGAAGAAGAAGGAGAAGAAGAAGAGAGGAGGAGAAGAAGAAGAAGAAGGAGAAGAAGAAGGAGAAGAAGAAGAAGAAGAAGAAGAAGAAGAAGGAGAAGTAGAAGAAGAAGAAGAAGAAGAAGAGTGATGAAAGAAGGATTTAGGGATGAGTGAAGTGCCGAAGCCTTGTTCTGATGAGAGGGTTGGTCGGTGTGGCATCTTCAACCCCTGAAATTGATAATGCTGTGTGTGTATCAGTGAAAGTAACAGCAGAGGAATAATCTGATAGTGATTTATTCCGAAAGGAAATGGTTTGAGTTGAGAAGGGCATCAGCCAACGAATGCAGCTTAGATAAACACTCTCTCTCTTCTTTCTCTCTTCTCTCTTTCTCTCTTCTTCTTCTCCCTTGCACACTCTTTTAATCTCTCTTCCTAGCTCTCGTTCTGTCAGCCCTTTCACCCCCTCCATCCCAAGGTCATCTTAGAAGGGTCTAGAGCAGAAGAAGGCAGTCTATTATTGAACGAGTTGATAGAAAATCAGCAAATCCTTGGAAAAAGAGGAGAAACAAAAGGTAAATTGACAAATAAAAATATGTGGAAAACTAAATTTTTCTCAAAAGAGACAAATATTATGTATGAAACATAGATTAACGAATTGGAGGTCCTACATTTCTGATTATGTAACGTAATAGAACTATGTTATTGTTTAACGGAACGTAACTATGTTTAATTGTTTATTCCCAATTGTCTCAAGACAAATTCCCAATTTTTCTCCAAAAATTTGTTTATTACCAATTGATACTTATCAAAGTATCTTATGTCTAGTTTGTTTTCAAATAAAATCTTTCTTATTCCTACTACTGTATTTCCATTCCACCATTATATTATATTCCAACTATTATAAAAAAAGTTGAATTATTATATCCTTCCATCATGATTCCACTAATTCTCATTTCCAATTTTTTTATAATATTTTTCCTCAGTCTCTAATGTTTTATAACTCCTATATTCCTTATATCCAAAATGTGTACTTTAGTTACATCTTTGTACACTTTCTTCTTGTTTTATCATTCCAGTTAAATTTTAAAGTAAACCTTCAAATTTATCAATTTGTATTCCATTGAGGTACTGAAAAACCTTAAGGTTTACCGGGACGACATATTCTCATACCTTTTCCAACTTTTTTGACGCACAGCTTCAGAATATAAAAAACAAAACGAAATGGAGTAAAAATAAATGTGGAATCGGACAAAATGGACTGAGAAAAAGAACAAGAAAGATAAGGAGAAAGAGAAGTGATAAGAGAAAGACCAAAGAACACTGAAAGATAACTTTGTGTGAATAATTCAAAGCGGGGCGCAGAAGGGACTAAAGTGGAAGTACAGTCTGGTCGAGAAAAAGAAGACATTTTGGTAGGATGGGGAAATGACTCAAGCTCGGTCAATATTGGTTCAAAAATTATGAAATTGGACTCAAATTGTAGGAAACATTTTTCTCTACAATTTAAGACTAAATTTACCATTTTTTAATCAATATTGATCGAGCTGGAGTCATTTTACCATCTTGCCATAATGTCTTCTTTGCTTGAACAGACTATTCATGTTTGGTTCTTTAAGGGAAATCCTGACCCCTCAGACTGAATTTTTCCTAAGAGATTTTTCCAATTGATTCCATGCACTCACTCAGACGCTATTGATTGAAATTGTGGGGGGGGCGGGGTAGGGGGGTAGCTGACTTCACGCCCCCCTTATCGAGATATTTGGCCTTAGTTCAGTCACAACAGTTTTTGAACGTCCGATCTTTCGTTTCCTTCATAGATTTCAAAATATTTAATTGTTTGGCAAACACAATTATTAAGCGCATAGATAGTCATAGTGAAGTTTTATTCAATCTAGTGAAATTTATAAATTAAGCAAAAAATCGGACGTCCATGATTCGTGGTGGTTGGAACTAATGCTGGTGGAACACGTTAAAATTCCTTCATTTGTGAATCGTATGAATTAAAATGTATAGTCTGGCCAAGCAAAGAAGAGCCTCTGGCTTGATGGGAAAATGACTCCAGCTTGGTCAATATTGATTTCAAAATTATTAATTTGATCTCAAATTGTAGGGAACGATTTGATCTACTATTAAGACCACATTTATTATTCTTGAACAAATATTGACCAAGCTGGAGAAATTTTTCCATCTTGCCAGAGGCTCTTCTTTGCTTGGTCGGACTATATATGAACGTAATAATGTTCATACCTTTTTACTCATAATTTTCTATTGAGCGAGTAATTTCTGTGTGTATCTGAGTATTACTCACTTTGTTAATAGGGCTACAACTAATGTTTAATAACTCAATAACACTGGCGGCTCGTGCCCACGAAACAGGTGAAGTGCTGTACAGTAGAAGATACGGGCACTTCACCTGTTTCGTGGATACGAGCCGCCAGTGTTTAATAATGAATCACAGTAGGCTACTTGTTAGTTGTGGAGAAATGAACACATTTTGAAAGGTACTGTGATCCCTTATTGATTCATTTTACAGTATATGTATATGTGAGTATAACCAACTATTTCCACAAATTTGGAATCCTATTATATTAAGCGAGTAATTTCTGTATGTATGTATATATGTTTGTATGTATGTGGATCCATGGATCTTGAAAATGGCTCTAACGATTTTCTTGAAATTTGAAATGTAATATAACCGTGATGGGAAAATAAGATTGCACCAGGTCTCATGTCTAGGAAAACTCTCTGGCAGGATTAATAAAAGAATAAAATATTCCTTATTCAGGCATAGGCCTAATCCCAAGTACTGCGTATAATGGCTGTTATCGTTAGCTGACCAACGCTATCCAGCTGGAGTGAATGGAGTTACATTGAAGTCTATAAAACATGTTCATTACTGTCAAAAAATTGTGAGAAGTGATCAATTTTGAATTTATTGTTTACAAGGAGGTTCCTTAATTTTTTACAATAACATATTTATGTAATTCAACAGTTCGGCCGCAGTTTCAGAGCGAAGCTCAGTACCAGACATTTTAGATGGATCGAGTTAGAAAAAGATTGCACCAGGCAATAGGATAAAAAAATCGAGGATTTGAAAAGGGATATTTCCAGTTGATGAATAATTACCTATTAAGATATAATTGAAAGATGAATAAATATTAAGATAATTCCTCCAGCTCCTCCAGACATCGGAATGAGAACGAAACCAGCTGACTTATAGTGATTCTCTCCCGAAGACAGCTTCAGACTGTCCTGACAGAGCTGGGCATTGATAACAGCCTTGATCGTTGGCGTCAGCTTTATCATGCCTACGTAAAGTATGTCCAATCAAAGAAGACCCTCTGGCAAGATGAGAAAATAACTCCAGCTCGGTTAATATCGGTTGAAAAATTATTGATTTGGTCTCAAATTGTAGATAAGAATGTTATCTACGATTGAGACCAAACCAATTAATTTTGAACCAATATTGACCGAGCTGGAGTCATTTTCTCATCTTGCCAGAGGGTCTTCTCTGCTTGGACAGACATAACGATGAGGGTAATTACGCAAAATACAGCCATCAAACATCATTCAACGATCGTGAGTGATTCCTGAGTGAATGTTGGGATTTGAGAGAGTGGCGCGCGACTATATCTAACTAGGCCATCAGATGGGGCTCTGCTCTAATGCACTTTATCACTTCTTGCTAGGCCTATAGTCTGTCCAAGCAAAGAAGACCCTCTGGCAAGATGAGAAAATGTCTGCATCTCGGTCAATATTGGATAAAAAATTATTGATTTGGTCTCAAATTGTGAATCAGAACATTTCCTACAATTGAAACCAAATTCATAATTTTTGAACCAATATTGACCGAGCTGGAGTCATTTTCTCATCTTGCGCGAGGGTCTTCTTTGCTTGGGCAGACTATAGTATCTACTTGGAGCCGGAGTGAGCTCCATCTGCGGGAGCATCTAACGACCGTATAAGCGAACTGCTTGCGATATGATAATCATCATCTCAGACTGAGGGCTAGATATCATTCGTGAAGGATGAGGCGGAGGAGGAGAAGAAGATTTCGATAAGAGGTGGTAGTGAGATAGGTTATGCATCAAGCAGAAGAAGCAGTAGAAGGAGAAGAAGGAGAAGGGAGGAAGGAAGGAAGATGAAGAAGAAGAAGAAGAAGAAGAAGAAGAAGAAAAGAGGACGAAGAAAAAGAAGAAGAAGTAGAAGAAGGAGGAGAAGAAGGAGAAGAAGAAGAAGAAGAAGAAGAAGGAGAAGAAGAAGAAGAAGAAGAAGAAGAAGAAGAAGAAGAAGAAGGAGGAGGAGAAGAAGAAGATAACTGTGAACTATTATTGAATTTCTCTGACGATTATTGTAATATTAAAATGAATCAATTTAGTTGAACTCGAGAATTATAATATATTTTTCAATATGATTATATGTTATAATACTACAGAAAAAAAACAAATTTATCAATTGCAAAAAAACCAGCCGTGCTTCAGATTCGAACCTGATACCGAAGGTAATGAACGCCGCCTTAGCCACCGCGGCCATAGTATCCTTACTGAAGGGGGCGGAAATTTAGCTACATGAATTTGCATATTTTTTGTTCCACTGTCTGAAGCTTATCACAACACAGCTGATTAACGAGCGTAAAGTAAATCTCCTGCTCATGCGCAGTTGCTTAGCGAGTGTAAGGCGGGTATTACACGATAATATTTCTACGATCATAGCTGATCATATGGGAAGAGACAAAAATATGATTTCGTATTTTCATCTCTTTCCATATGATCAACTATGATCATAGAACTATTATCGTGTAATACCGGACTTAAGTAATTTAACTGCGCATGCGCAGATGGTTAGCAAGCGAAAAAGTAGATTCTCCTTGGAAATGGGCGATTTTACGAGGAGAATTCAGTATGTAGAATCTTGTTTTACCCGCAGATGCAGAAAAAAATCTTTTTCGTTCGTTTCCACAGTCATCTTTCTCTAGATTTTTTAATAGCTAATGTATTCGAAAAAAACAAGAAAACACACCGCACTTCTTTTAGTCAAACCATTATTCCAAAAACGTCATATACAGGGTGTTTCAGGAGAAAGCATAGGGTGAATTACAGGACCAGAAGTACAGGGTGAGTTCGACAAAACATAGCACAAGTGATAAATTTGTATTTAGTAGCGATTTTTCGATTTTTGATCGCTATTTCTGAGATTTGGGTAAGATTTACACAATCGCTGCCATTTAACTTTTCCTTTAGAATCCGACTCTCTTCAACTTCCATTAATGAAAAATACAATTTTATGAATCCTTATCCAGTTATAACCCTTATTGTTGAAAAATGGCGTTAAGCATATTTTCTCAACTATCTCAATAACCGTTGAAGTGACAGACTTCAGACTGGTTTCATTGAATTCCTCAGCTATTTTACATAGGAATTGATTATTTTAGAACCTCAGTAAAGCCTCTAAAAATTTATAGAAATAAATATTTTTTGAAAAATGTCAATTTTCCACCATTGTTATCTCGTTAACAAAGCGTTTTTGGGGGTTGGTCCCATGGAACTTTTTTGTCTACTTGGTGTTAGGAATCAGCCTGAGAAGTATTGCACATTCCTCCTGAAACACCCTGTATAATTCATGAGTTACACCTGAACTTCACTCTGATTTGAACACACTACATACAAATTCGGCCAGACCTTTCTCTCAACCTTTTTACAAAGGGAAAGTATTTGTAGACTGTCCAAGCAGAGAAGACATTCTGGCAAGATCGTAAAATGACTCCAGCTCGGTCAATATCGGTTCAAAAATAATAAATTTGGTCTTGAATTGTGTAAGATATTCTGATCTACAATTTGAGACCAAATTTATAATATTTGAACCAATATCGACCAGGCTAGAGTCATTTTCCCATCTTGCCTGAATGTCTTTTTTTCCTGGGCATGCTATACCTCTATTGATATTCCTAACAGGAGATTTTCGTGGAAGTTTCCTGTTCACAAAACTTGTCTTTCAGCTTTTCATAATAATTCGTCACTTTGCCAAAACATTTTTTTGTGTTTCCAACATTTCACCGTACTGTTCATTCCAAGCAGGGGCGGTCTGGCTCAGCTGGGGGCCCTCGGCTATGGCTGATTGCGGGTCACCTATCGGGGGTTTGGGGGGTATGGAATACCCCCAGCGAGGGGAAGGGGGTCCGAAAATTTTGTATAAATAATTTATCAAAATTTTCAATAAAATTTCAATAATTTGATGCTTAATAATTGTTTTCTAAACCGTTTTGGAATATGCCTATTGAATGAAAAGACAAGATGTTGTTAAACCACTAATGTATTAAAAATTTGAGATACCGGTTTCGGTTGTTATACCAATATCAATCTCTGGTAAACTTGAAACTAATTTGATATAGCTGACGTGAAAAAATTGGGCGGCTCTCCTTATTCTTCACCTTCTTCTTCTTCTTCATCTTCTTCTTCTTCTTCTTCTTCTTCTTCTTCTTCTTCTTCTTCTTCTTCTTCTTCTTCTTCTTCTTCTTCTTCTTCTTCTTCTTCTTCTTCTTCTCCTTCTTCTTCTTCTTCTTCTGCTTCTTCTTCTACTCCAGCTTCTTCTTCTTCTTCTTCTTCTTCTTCTTCTTCTTCTTCTTCTTCTTCTTCTTCTTCTTCTTCTTCTTCTTCTTCTTCTTCTTCTTCTTCTTCTTCCTCTTCGTCTTCTTCTTCTTCTTCTTCTTCTTCTTCTTCTTCTTCTTCTTCTTCTTCTTCTTCTTCTTCTTCTTCTTCTTCTTCTTCTTCTTCTTCTTCTTCTTCTTCTTCTTCTTCTTCTTCTTCTTCTTCTTCTTCTTCTACTACTACTACTACTACTACTATTAGCCAACTCAATTTTTTTCTTATTCTTCTTTTTTATTTTACCATCTATTCTTCATCAGTATATTCCTACTTTCTCCAAATGTATTCTTCTGAAGTATATTCTTCCAAAAAGTATATTCCATTATTTCTATTCTGGCACGCTTATTCTTGTCCCAAGAAAAGAAGAACAAAAGTTGGCTTGTATAATCTGGTCAAGCAAAGAAGACATTCTGACAAGATGGAAAAATTACTCTACCTTGGATAATATTGGTTCAGAAATCATAAATTCGGTTAAAAATTGTTAAACAGAATGTTTTCCACAATTTCGGACCAAATTCATGATTTTTGAACGAATATTGACTGAGCTCCTTCCCATCTTGCCAGAGGGTCTTCTCTGCTTGGACCAGACTATACTTAAGTCTATCCAAACAGAGAAGACCCTCTGGCAAGATGGGAATATGACTCCAGCTCGGTCAATTTTCAATTAAAAACTATAAACTTTGTCTCAAACTGTAAGGAACATTCTGCTCTACAATTTCAAACCAAATTTATGATTTCTGAACCAATATTAACCAAGGTAGAGTAATTTTCCCATCTTGCAAGAATGTCTTCTTTGTTCAACCAGACGGCACTTGCACCCTCACCTTGAAAACATTACAGTAAGGTTCAAATTGTCGTGAAATAGTTGAAGGGGAGGGGAGGCTACCCAGAAGCCATTTTGTCCAGACATTGGAAGGCCATTACTTCTTTCATGCTGCACAGGGTGTCCTTGAAATGATCAAATTTATTTATTCGAGTATACATTTCTCTTTCCCCTACCTACGTTTCAACGCATTATCACACACTATCTCTCTCTCTCTCTCTCTCTCTCTCTCTCTCTCTCTCTCTCTCTCTCTCTCTCTCTCTTTGAACCATTTCAAGATATCAATTTCTCTCTGGGATCTTCTCTTCTTCTTCCTTTCTGTTCATTCCATACGTTTCTTCATGTTTTTCTTTGCCTCTCAAGCTTTCTCTTTCTCTTCCTACTGGCCTTTCTCTAACCTTCTCTGATTCTCTCTCTTTCTCTTTAAACTCACACTCCTCTCTCTCTAAGGGTTAAGTGTAAGAGAGGGTCGGCTGCGCCCTAACTTCGTCCTCCCTTTATCATCAGATAAAGGCAGCCATTCTATTCTCTCTCTTCCACCTCACATTCCTCTTCTTCTTCTCCCTCTACTTCTTTTTCTTCTTCTTTTCCTCTTCTCCTTCTTCGTCTTTTCTCCTTTTCTTCTTCTCCTTCTTCTTCTTCTTCTTTCCTTCTTCCTCTTCTTCTTCTTTTTTCTCCTCCTTCTTTTTCTTTCTCTTTTATTATTCTTTCCTTCTTCTTCTTCTTCTTCTTCTTCTTCTTCTTTCTCTTCTTCTTGATTTTACTTATTTTCCTTGTCCATTCTCGAATTTCTGGAGGTCCAACTGAACCTGTCTGCCAAATTTGAACGCATTCGGTTTGGTAGAAATTTAGTTCTGCTGATGAGTGAGTGAATGAATGAGTGCCATTTCGCTTCTATATTTATAGATTGTCATGTGATAACTTCATAGATTCTTGATAAAACTCGAACAATAGGGTACCTGAGAATATTAACTAACACGTGCCTCAAATAAAACGAACCAAAAATTTGCAGCAAAATACAAATTTAGGGTCATTAATGCAGAGTCAAATCAGTCTCATTCTTATACTCTGAAAACCCCCGAAATAGAATAAAAAAACTCGAAGCTAAAACGGGTTCAATGGTTTGGCTAAACAAGTCATCAAGATCGTTAGTGGAGCTTAATTTTCACACTGACTTTTTTTTGGTGGGGGGGGGTTGGGTAGGGGCTTGATATTGATGGTTGGTGGGGGGAGGGGAGGCAAAGCTATTGGGGAATTAATGTCATGAACAGTCAGTAGCAGCAATCAATGATGATGATGAAGATGATGATGATGATGATGATGATGATGATCTGTTTGTTTTGCGAACGCAATTAGCTTCAAAAGAAAGACATCTCTCTATTTTCGTTTTTCATCTCTTCTTCTTCATCTTCTTCTTCTTCTCCTTATTTTTCTTCTTCTTCCTTCTTCTTCTTCTTCTTCTTCTTCCTCTTCTTCCTGTTGTTCTTATTTTTCCTTCTTTTTCTTCTTGTTTTTATTTTTTTCCTTCTTTTTCTTCTTCTCCACCATTTTCTTCTTCTTCTTCTTCTTCTCCGTCACCACTTTCTTCTTCTTCATCATCATCATCATCATCATCATCATCATCATCATCATCTTCTTCTTCTTCTTCTTCTTCTTCTTCTTCTTCTTCTTCTTCTTCTTCGTCGTTGTCTTCTTCTTCTTCTTCTTCTTCTTCTTCTTCTTCTTCTTCTTCTTCTTCTTCTTCTTCTTCTTCTTCTTCTTCTTCTTCTTCTTCTTCTTCTTCGTCGTCGTCTTCTTCTTCTTCTTCTTCTTCTTCTTCTTCTTCTTCTTCTTCTTCTTCTTCTTCTTCTTCTTCGTCGTTGTCTTCTTCTTCTTCTTCTTCTTCTTCTTCTTCTTCTTCTTCTTCTTCTTCTTCTTCTTCTTCTTCTTCTTCTTCTTCTTCTTCTTCTTCTTCTTTTTCTTCTTCTTTTTCTTCTTTTTCTTCTTCTTTTTCTTCTTCTTCTTCTTCTTCTTCTTCTTCTTCTTCGTCGTCTTCTTCTTCTTCTTCTCCTTATTTTTCTTCTTCCTTCTTCTTCTTCTTCTTCTTCTTCCTCTTCTTCCTGTTGTTCTTATTTTTCCTTCTTTTTCTTCTTGTTTTTATTTCTTTCCTTCTTTTTCTTCTTCTCCACCATTTTCTTCTTCTACTTCTTTGACTCCATTTTCTTCTTCTTCATCATCATCATCATCATCATCATCATCATCATCTTCTTCTTCTTCTTCTTCTTCTTCTTCTTCTTCTTCTTCTTCTTCTTCTTCTTCTTCTTCTTCTTCTTCTTCTTCTACTCCCCCTCCTCCTTTTTTTCTTCTTCTTCTTCTTCTTCTCCTTCTTCTTATTCTTCTTCAACTACTACTTCTTCTTCTTCTTCTCCTTCTTCTTCATCTTCTTCTTGTTCTTCTTCTTCTTCTTCTTCTTCTTCTTCTTCTTCTTCTTCTTCTTCTTCTTCTTCTTCTTCTTCTTCTTCTTCTCCTTTTCCTTCTTCGACCGTTCCTCCTTCCTCTCATTTTTCTCCTCCTCCCTAATCTTTTCCTGATCATCTACTTCCTATTCTTCTTCCTCCTCTTCTTCTTCTTCTTCTTCATCTTCTTTTATCCTCATTCAACTTTGTTTCTCTCGCTTTCTTTTTCGATTGGCTTGGCAATTAGTGCGGCTTTCACTGTACAACGTTCACTCGTTCTTCCATTCACTTTCAACAACATTGGATGAAGCTGGAAATTCCTAGCCCTTTAACAACCCTGTATTGAATTTTCATGTTCATAAACGTGGATAGAGTCAAGAGTTCAGTATTATATCAGTGAAAGTTGTTTTAAGAAGGGGTTATAAATAAGAAAAACATCATATTTATTGGTTGACTTTACCTTTTAATGTCAACTAATTCATTGAGTATATTTGAACACTAGCCGGCAGGCTCGCTTCGCTCGCCTTCTCCGCCTAGCCAGGGGCTCCGCCAGTATCAGCAGTGTCAGTGAGTCAAACAGGCTCGCTTCGCTCGCCTGCCAAATTCCGTTCAGGAGTGATTCAAAACTTATTGAACACAGTATTTCTAGACCTAATCTCGACTAATTTAACAAGTTTCAACATTCTTTACCAATTTTTTCTCGAAAATCCAAGAAAAACTCCGAAAATTCCGAAAAATAGTAAACGCTTATATTGAGCGTAACCTTAGAAAGTATATCGGACATAGTTTGAAACTTGATTCAATATCTTCCAAATTAGTTTATCTATAATCTCACTGAACCATTGAGTTTACAGTAAGGATTCGTCGTGTCAAGGCGGAAGATATGCAACCCGCAATACATCGACAATTTTGAAAACCTGATCACTGGCATAATCTTGAACGGAATTCAAAAATATTTTAACACAAAATTTCTAGACCTTATCTGAACCTACCTACCAAATATCAACATTTTCTACCGATTGGTTCTCGAAAAAATTGAGAAAACGCCGGAAAACTATAGAAAAACTTAAATATTTGGCGTATCCTTGAAAAGTTTATAAAATCCGTTCTTAGCACGCGTCTAAACGTCCAACTGAACATGTCTGCCAAATTTGAACGCATTCGGTTCAGTAGATTTTCAGTTCTGGTGATGAATCAGCCAGTCAGTCAGTGCCATTTCGCTTTTATAGATATAGATTTCGTCTCTAATTCTATTGTAGGAAACTTTTTCACCCTCAATTCCAAACACAATTCATAATTTTTGAACCAATATTGACCGAGCTGGAGTCATTTTCCCAGAATGTTTTCTTTGCTAGGACTACTTTATCATTGTAAGTATCGACGGAACATATTTAATACATAATATAGATTTCGTCTCTAATTCTATTGTAGGAAACTTTTTGACCTTCAATTCCAAACACAATTCTTTATTTTTGAACCAATATTGACCGAGCTTGAGTCATTTTCCCATCTTGCCAGAATGTTTTCTTTGCTAGGACTACTTTATCATTGTAAGTATCGACGGAGCATAACTAATGCATATCTAATTATGTTCATGTACTATGTGGGTATGCAATAATAATAATATGGAATTGATAATTGTTGCAATAATTGGTTCCACCTCACATGGTGAAGGATTTCACTCCCAAATTACGCTGAAATAGACAATAAATAATTTATTCTCTTCAACACTGGGTTCACACTGACGGATACTATGAAAAATGATTGGAATCCAATACACGGTGCACCTGCTGCTGCTTCACGCTTGTCAATTCCGTTCCTTTCAACAAGTAATTCCAATTCAATCTGCCTTTTACAGCGTTCCTTTTTCAGTCTCTGTTCCTTTTTCCGTGTATCTCGGTCCCCATTCAGGTTAGCAATAAGAAAGACAGAACACTGTCGATGAGTTATTCGTTAGACACACATGCAGCTTGAAAGTGACTGACAAGACTGAAGTAGGGGAAGAGGATGAGGGGTAGGAGGAGGAGTGAGAAGATAAGGATAAGGAGTGAAAAGATAAGGATGAGGGGAGATGAGGATGAGGATAAGATGGAGATGAAGCAGGAAAAGGGTGGGGAGGAGAACGAGAAATGTGAGAGGGAGTGAGAAGAGGCTTAGAAGATGTATGATGAAGATAATAGATTTTGATGAACGACATGAAGATAAATTTGAAGGTGGAAGGGAAAAAGAAGAGGGAAAATTATTTTTCATGAATATGTGTCGAGAGGGGATAGAGAGAGGAATAAGAGAAAAAAAGATGGGATAAGGGAAATTGATAACGGAGGAACTAGACAGCAGATTTCAGCCTTCGAAGAAAAAGTGGAGCGAAAAGAAGGAGGGGAATAAGAAGAAGAAGAAGAAGAAGAAGAAGAAGAAGAAGAAGAAGAAGAAGAAGAAGAAGAAGAAAAAGAAGAAAATTGAGAATATGAAGAATGAGAAAAAGAGGGAAACGAAGCTCAAATAACCAAAAGGAGTGTTTGAGAAGCAGAGTAGAATAAGAATTGAAACCATCTCAGAATGAAAAAGATGAAAGAAGAAGAAGAAGAAGAGGAAAAGGGGAAGGAGAAGACGAAGAAAAAGAACACAACAGAAAAACATTTCAAAATGAAAAAGATGGAAGAGGAAGAAGAAGAAGAAGAAGAAGAAGAAGAAGAAGAAGAAGAAGAAGAAGATGATGATGAGAAAGAGGGGGGGAAGAAGAAGAAAAACATAAAAAACAATAACAACGAGAACAAAAAATGAGGAAAAGATGGAAAATAAGAAAGAAACAAGTAGAAGAGTAAGAAGTAGAAAAGAATCAATTGAAATAATAAGCTCAAGAGGATGAGAATTAGAAGAGATGAAGATCAAGAACAAGAACAAAGCTGTAAAGAAGAATGGAGAGAGGAGACTAAATAAGAAGAGAAAAAAGAATAATAAAGAACAAGAAAAGAAGGAATGGCAGAACAATAAGGAACAGAAAGGCAGAGAGAAGACGCGAGCTATTTGTTTGAAGGAAGGCAGAAAGGCGGTAAGGTAGGCTTCTTCCATTTGATCGGTTTCTATAGCAAGAGATCTAGAAGAAGAAGAAGAAGATGAAGAAGAAGAAGAAGAAGAAGAAGAAGAAGAAGAAGAAGAAGAAGAAGAAGAATAAGAAGAAGAAGAAGAAGAAGAAGAATAGGAAGAAGGAGAAAAAAGAAGAAGGACGTGTGAAATAACAAGACAGGCACACACGTGAAAATCCCCGCAACTAAAGGAAAACTCCGCCCGTTGTGAGTGTGGAAAGCCTTGGAAAAGTGTTTTTCTTCATGCTGCTGATGCTGTAGTAGGCCTGCAGTTTAAATTACACCTTTCTTCGTATTCACGGCAGGCATGCAAATCGAAACAAGTTGAGAGGGTGAATAGGAACAGTTGAAAAGGAAGGAGAAGGAGGAGGAGGAGGAGTAGGAGAAAAAGAGGGGATTGAAAAAGGAAAAGAAAGAGAAAATATTTTGATGAAGGAGAAACACATGTAGGGGTGCTATAGATAAAAATGAACACAATGAATTTAATTTATGATATAAAAATGTAGAATAGGAAGAGAAGATGACGAACAAGAAGAAGAAGGAGTAGAAGTAGTAGGGAGAAGAAGAATGAAGAAAGGAACAGCAAGAGTTGATAATGATAAAAATGAAGATTAAGAGAATATAAATTATTCCTATAATTTTTATAAATTATTTATTACAAGAATAAGAAAGTAAAGTTGGATCTGTAAAAATAAGTAATTGAAGAAACAAGAGAAAGATGATGATGATTAGTTCAAAGAGAAAATAATGAAAGAGCAAGAAAGAATAATGATCATCCGATATTATACAGGGTGTTTCAGGAGGAATGTGCAATACTTCTCAGGCTGATTCCTTACACCAAGTAGACAAAAAAGTTCCATGGGACCAACCCCCAAAAACGCTTTGTTACCGAGATAACAATGGCGGAAAATTGAGATTTTTCAAAATATATTTATTTTTCTAATTTTTTAGAGGCTTTACTGAGGTTCTAAAATAATCAATTCCTATGTAAAATTAGCTGAGGAATTCAATGAAACCAGTTCCAAGTTTGTAACTTTGACGGTTATTGAGATAATTGGAAAAATATGCTTAAAAAGCAATTTCTCAACAATAAGGGTTATAACTGGATAAGGAATCATAAAATTGTGTTTTTTATTAATGGAAGTTGAAGAGAGTCCGATTCTAAAGAAAAAGTTAAGTGACAGAGATTGTGTAAATCTTACCAAAATCTCATAAATGGCGATCAAAAATCGCAAAATTGACAAAACATAGGACAAGTGATGAATTTGTGTTTAGTAGCAATCTCAATTTTCTGCCATTGTTATCTTTGTAACAAAGCGTTTTTGGGGTTGGTCCCATGGAACTTTTTTGTCTACTTGGTGTAAGGAATCAGCCTGAGAAGTATTGCACATTCCTCCTGAAACACCCTGTATAAAGAAGGATGGGAAAATGAATAACGAATATAGGTGAACCTCAAAATGTGAGGCGGTTTCGTCTGTCTCTTGCACTTGATGTAACCTACTAACAGTTTACTTGAAGCATCTATTAAAGTCTCTTTACTCTTACAATTATTATGGCGTAGCTAGTTACAACTCTCAGGCTGATGCCGCACTGCCGGTGGGTAGAGCCTGGTGGGTGGAGGGTAGTTGGCAAATCTATAGAACATACACACCAACCACAGTAATACATCGTATGAATGGTATATGTTCAGCCGCCATCTTGAAATTCTTAAATATGGACAACATAACCTCAAAAAACAGAATGACGTCATACCATTCATACGATGTATTACTGTGGATGGTGTGTATGTTCTATAGATTTACCAACTACCCTCCACCCTCCAGGCTCTACCCACCGGCAGTGCGGCCTCAGCCTTAAAGACATCATTAGCTTTTGGACATCATAAACAAATACATAAACATCATAAACCGGAGACTGCCTAAGTTTTAATCATCAGTTATAGTAAATTAAGTAGGATTTTTTTTCGTTTAAAATTCTCAATATGGCTGCTAAAATGCTGTTATCTCAACTCCATTGCCTCAATCTTATTCCTTTTGATTTTAGTTTTACTTTGTGCCTCGCATCCTATTCCTCTTCCTCCTTCCTGTCCCTTCAACGCCTTTTCACTGAGTATATAGTCTGTGCAGGCAAAGAAGAGCCTCTGGCAAGATAGGAAAATGACTCCAGCTTTGTCAATATTAGTTCAAGAATTATAAATGTGGTCTGAATAGTAGATCAAATTGTTTCCTACAATTTTAGATCAAATGTGTAATTTTTGACCGAATTTTTGACCGAACTGGAGTCATCTTCCCATCTTGCCAGAGGCTCTTCTTTGCTTGACCAGACTATACCTTATCGTAATTTTTTCCTTGTCTTTTACGAAGTTGTACACCTGTGGCCCTTACCATATACGATGATTCACTCGCCAAATTGTTTTTCACTTGGTTTTTCTGTTTTTTCTTCATTTTCTTTCCTTTTCTTTTCTTTTCTTCCTTCTTCCTCTTCCTCTTCTTCTTCTTGTTCTTGTTCTTGTTCTTCTTCTTCTTCTTCTTCTTCTTCTTCTTCTTCTTCTTCTTCTTCTTCTTCTTCTTCTTCCGTCTTCTTTTTCTTATTCTTCTTCCTCCTCTTCATCTTCTTCCTCATCTTCTTCTTATCTTTCTTCTTCTTCCTCTTCTTCTTCTTCTTCCTCCTCCTCTTCTTCTTCTTCTTCTTCTTTTTCTTCTTATTTCTCTTCTTCTTTTTCTTCTTATTTCTCTTCTTCTTTTTCTTCTTATTTTTCTTCTTCTTCTTCTTCCTCATCTTCTTCTTCTCTTCTTTCTTCTTTTTTTTCTTCTTCCTCTTCTTCCTCCTCTTCTTCTTCTTCTTCTTCTTCTTCCTCTTCTTCTTCTTCTTATCCTCCTTCTCCTCCTTCCTCTTTTTTCTCCTCCTGCTTCTTCTTCCTCTTTTTCATTCTCTTTTGCATTTTTCTTCTCTTTTCTTTTCCTTTTTCTTTCTCTTTTTCTTTTCCTTCTTCTTTTTCTTTTCTTGTTCTTCTTCTTCTTTCCCGTCTTTTACTCTCGCGGAACCATTCAACACTTTTCTTGTAGGCCTACAATTCAGGAGCTCTTAAAACATCCCCAGGTTTTTCCACACTATATGCCTACAATTTTTTTTCACACAGGCCTACTTCACGTGAATCTATCATGTGAATAGAAATACACATACAGGCCTATTGCCTGTCCAAGCAAAGAAGACCCTCTGGCGAGATGGGAAAATGACTCGAGCTTGGTCAATATTCGATCAAGAATTGTAAAATGTGCTCTCATTAGTAGATCAGAATGTTTTCTACGATTTGAGATCAAATTTATAATTCGTGACCAATATTGACCGAGCTTGAGTCATTTTCTAATCTTGCCAGAGGCTCTTCTTTGCTTGGACAGACTATATATACACACACTAGAAAAAATCTATGCAAGCTCCAATTGAGCAGGGTTTGTTGATGATATATGATTCTTATAATAATTATTATTTTCTTCTCAATTTAGTTTCTTCATTAAAAAACATTTTTTAGAGAGAATATAAAGACCTCTTTACACAGTGGATTTCTGACAGGCAATAGTGATACGAGATTTCAAAATTGATACGTAATCGTACTGGAAGATTGATACAAGATACACTGGCGGGCAGGTGAAGTGTTGTATAGTAGAAGATACGGGCACTTCACCTGTTTCGTAAGCACTAGCCGCCAGTGATGAAATACAGAAGTCTTATTGATACTGGATATTAGCAAATTGAGGTTTGTTTAATGTCGAAGATCAGGGAAGAATAACTATTAGCTCTCTGAAACTCAAGTGTTTTTTATCAATTTATTCAACTTGAAAGCTTCCAACTAAGTTGGAATGCTCTCAAAATATTCATATTAATAGACTCAGCTAATTTTCAATATGGCGGTGATTCTTGAGCATTGTATCAATTTAGGACAATGTATCAACACTGCGTATCACCCATACGTATCACATATCCGCCGTGAAAGGGGGGATTCAACAAACTTTCTATACAACGAGCGCATTAAGCAAGATTTGATGATGTTAAAAATATTTTTAATTTTTCTTGATTTTATTTCATGATCAATCAATAGTTTGGTGAACAATTAAGGGTCTACATCAACTGTCAGTTCGGACAGACAGTTCGAATTGAACTGTGACAGCCAAAAACTGTGAGTGAGTGGGGGAAATCAGCGATCAGTCCAAAACAGCTTTAAACCTGCATACTGATAATAATGATGTTTGAAAATTGGTCAGTGGAGTTTGAAAGAGATTGAAAGTCAGCCCCAACTATCAGTGGATGTTGACCCTGACTAGCTCTACAATCTTTCAACCAATAATTTATTATTTATTTATCCATTTGGCGTATGGCTTTCAGTAGTGGAGAACCTAAGTGTTGTTCCACTTCACCAGCATATAAAAATTTATTATTGAGAATGTAAGAATCAGGACTTAGCCTTTGAATGTATTTCACAAGGTTTTATTCAACTTGCTTTGAGTTTTGTTACTTTCCCCTCTTAGTATAATATACGAGTATACTAATAGTTGTGGGTTAAGTGGAAGAGGGGGCTTACATGCCTCAACTTCGCCCACAAACTCTTGTAAATTTTTACAAAGTGTAAAATAAAGTCATTTTATCTATCTATCTATCTAACCTTCTTAAGAAGATACACAAGTTGATACATGTATCAGATTGAAATTGTCTTGTATCATTTCCCCCGACGAGCAACCGTATCTTCCTCCTTTACATATTTATTATCATAACTGAACTTTTTTACAATAATAATAATAATAATAATAATAATAAATAATAATAATAATAATAATAATAATAATAATAATAATAATAATAATAATAATAATAATAATAATAATAATAATAATAATAATAATAATAATAATAATAATAATAATAATAATAATAATAATAATAATAATAATAATAATAATAATAATAATAATAATAATAATAATAATAATAATAATAATAATAATAATAATAATAATAATAATAATAATAATAATAATAATAATAATAATAATAATAATAATAATAATATAATAATAATAATAATAATAATAATAATAATAATAATAATAATAATAATAATAATAATAATAATAATAATAATAATAATAATAATAATAATAATAATAATAATAATAATAATAATAATAATAATAATAATAATAATAATAATAATAATAATAATAATAATAATAATAATAATAATAATAATAATAATAATAATAATAATAATAATAATAATATTAATATTAATAATAATAATAATAATAATAATAATAATAATAATAATAATAATATTAATAATAATAATAATAATAATAATAATAATAATAATAATAATAATAATAATAATAATAATAATAATAATAATAATAATAATAATAATATAATAATAATAATAATAATAATAATAATAATAATAATAATAATAATAATAATAATAATAATAATAATAATAATAATAATAATAATAATAATAATAATAATAATAATAATAATAATAATAATAATAATAATAATAATAATAATAATAATAATAATAATAATAATAATAATAATAATAATAATAATAATAATAATAATAATAATAATAATAATAATATTAATAATAATAATAATAATAATAATAATAATAATAATAATAATAATAATAATAATAATAATAATAATAATAATAATAATAATATTAATAATAATAATAATAATATTAATAATAATAATAATAATAATAATAATAATAATAATAATAATAATAATAATAATAATGATAATAATATTAATAATAATAATAATAATTAATATTATGTGTGTATGACATTATTCTACATAGTTGACAATTGATTGAATTAGAACTTTGCAATACTTTGAATCTGAATTATTGGTGTTGGTCTTCATGTTTCACAATTTTATTTATTTATTTATTAACAAGATTGAAATTCAACAGGATTGAAACACACACAAAGTCCAAAACGTCTCTTTTTCCCAATTTCGGTTGAAATATTCAAAATAGAGGTTATGTCCATATTTAAAGCTTAAGTTATACACAAATTTGAACTTCTAAAGGTAAAAAAAACTATGAAACCGTAATTTATTATTTGGAAGTCTGTTACATAAATAAAAAGAACCAAAACACGAATAATATTACTTAAAATATTAATTTTCACTTAAAGTAAATTTTGAAACCCAAAATAGATAGACTTTCATAAAAGTTGATACATCAGTTTTGTTTTCTACAATTTTATTATTTATTACAGTTTTATCATTTTGTTTTAATTTTGAATGCATTACATTCTCAATTCGATACAAGTATCTGCTTGTCTAGACTCTGACACTAATCTCTAACAATCTAGACTCTGGAAGCTATATTGAAACGTGCACGAACAACAACTTAATACATTGCAATTTCCACCATAAATTGACGAAATTTGTCAAGTGTTCCAATTCCATCTCACGAAATGCAGCGTTGAAATGGAAACAAGTGGAGGGCAAAGCCACTCGGATTCTGATTGCAGTCAGGCGTAAAAAGAAGCGGCTTTTCTTCTTCTTCTTTTTCTTCTTCTTCTTCTTCTTCTTCTTCTTCTTCTTCTTCTTCTTCTTCTTCTTCTTCTTCTTCTTCTTCTTCTTCTTCTTCTTCTTCTTCTTCTTCTTCTTCTTCTTCTTCTTCTTCTTCTTCTTCTTCTTCTTCTTCTTCTTCTTCTTCTTCTTCTTCTTCTTCTTCTCCTTCTTCTCCTTCTACTTCTTCTTCTTCTTCTTCTTCTTCTTCTTCTTCTTCTTCTTCTTCTTCTTCTTCTTCTTCTTCTTCTTCTTCTTCTTCTTCTTCTTCTTCTTCTTCTTCTTCTTCTTCTTCTTCTTCTTCCTCCTCTTCTTCTTCTTCTTCCTCCT
>CM029548.1:1130531-1133031 GCA_017141385.1 Sogatella furcifera | reverse complement strand
ATCTATCTATCTATCTATCTATCTATCTATCTATCTATCTATCTATCTATCTATCTATCTATCTATCTATCTATCTATCTATCTATCTATCTATCTATCTATCTATCTATCTATCTATCTATCTATCTATCTATCTATCTATCTATCTATCTATCTATCTATCTATCTATCTATCTATCTATCTATCTATCTATCTATCTATCTATCTATCTATCTATCTATCTATCTATCTATCTATCTATCTATCTATCTATCTATCTATCTATCTATCTATCTATCTATCTATCTATCTATCTATCTATCTATCTATCTATCTATCTATCTATCTATCTATCTATCTATCTATCTATCTATCTATCTATCTATCTATCTATCTATCTATCTATCTATCTATCTATCTATCTATCTATCTATCTATCTATCTATCTATCTATCTATCTATCTATCTATCTATCTATCTATCTATCTATCTATCTATCTATCTATCTATCTATCTATCTATCTATCTATCTATCTATCTATCTATCTATCTATCTATCTATCTATCTATCTATCTATCTATCTATCTATCTATCTATCTATCTATCTATCTATCTATCTATCTATCTATCTATCTATCTATCTATCTATCTATTCATCTATCTATCTATCTATCTATCTATCTATCTATCTATCTATCTATCTATCTATCTATCTATCTATCTATCTATCTATCTATCTATCTATCTATCTATCTATCTATCTATCTATCTATCTATCTATCTATCTATCTATCTATCTATCTATCTATCTATCTATCTATCTATCTATCTATCTATCTATCTATCTATCTATCTATCTATCTATCTATCTATCTATCTATCTATCTATCTATCTATCTATCTATCTATCTATCTATCTATCTATCTATCTATCTATCTATCTATCTATCTATCTATCTATCTATCTATCTATCTATCTATCTATCTATCTATCTATCTATCTATCTATCTATCTATCTATCTATCTATCTATCTATCTATCTATCTATCTATCTATCTATCTATCTATCTATCTATCTATCTATCTATCTATCTATCTATCTATCTATCTATCTATCTATCTATCTATCTATCTATCTATCTATCTATCTATCTATCTATCTATCTATCTATCTATCTATCTATCTATCTATCTATCTATCTATCTATCTATCTATCTATCTATCTATCTATCTATCTATTCATCTATTCATTTATCTATCTATCTATCTATCTATCTATCTATCTATCTATCTATCTATCTATCTATCTATCTATCTATCTATCTATCTATCTATCTATCTATCTATCTATCTATCTATCTATCTATCTATCTATCTATCTATCTATCTATCTATCTATCTATCTATCTATCTATCTATCTATCTATCTATCTATCTATCTATCTATCTATCTATCTATCTATCTATCTATCTATCTATCTATCTATCTATCTATCTATCTATCTATCTATCTATCTATCTATCTATCTATCTATCTATCTATCTATCTATCTATCTATCTATCTATCTATCTATCTATCTATCTATCTATCTATCTATCTATCTATCTATCTATCTATCTATCTATCTATCTATCTATCTATCTATCTATCTATCTATCTATCTATCTATCTATCTATCTATCTATCTATCTATCTATCTATCTATCTATCTATCTATCTATCTATCTATCTATCTATCTATCTATCTATCTATCTATCTATCTATCTATCTATCTATCTATCTATCTATCTATCTATCTATCTAAATCTATCTATCTATCTATCTATCTATCTATCTATCTATCTATCTATCTATTCATTCATTCATCTATCTATCTATCTATCTATCTATCTATCTATCTATCTATCTATCTATCTATCTATCTATCTATCTATCTATCTATCTATCTATCTATCTATCTATCTATCTATCTATCTATCTATCTATCTATCTATCTATCTATCTATCTATCTATCTATCTATCTATCTATCTATATCTATCTATCTATCTATCTATCTATCTATCTATCTATCTATCTATCTATCTATCTATCTATCTATCTATCTATCTATCTATCTATCTATCTATCTATCTATCTATCTATCTATCTATCTATCTATCTATCTATCTATCTATCTATCTATCTATCTATCTATCTATCTATCTATCTATCTATCTATCTATCTATCTATCTATCTATCTATCTATCTATCTATCTATCTATCTATCTATCTATCTATCTATCTATCTATCTATCTATCTATCTATCTATCTATCTATCTATCTATCTATCTATCTATCTATCTATATTAAATCACTCGATTTTAATCAAAAACCTTATCAATTTACAAATAATGGAATGTGATAAGAAAAAATAATATATTTTGGAAAATTTTCTACGAAATTTTAACATGAAACATGAAATTTTCAAGATAGAGTTTTGTTGGTTCATTATGCTTAAATCTCATTGTTTC
>CM029548.1:1060531-1125531 GCA_017141385.1 Sogatella furcifera | reverse complement strand
AGGGAAATCAATGCTAAATTTCTGACTGGAGGAAGTCCATGACGTCAGTATCATAGTCAGCTGCTTCACTCCGCCTCACCTCTACTATTCTATACACCTTGATCTTGGCCGAGTTTCATGAATGACAAAAAAAAACAGACGAAACTGTTTTTTCTTTTGCTTCAGCTATAGATGGATGAAAAGAGAGGGAGAAAAAGAGGGAGTGGGAGGGAAATTGTGAGATAGAGGTGGTATAAGAGGAAAAGCGAGTGAGTAAGAGTAAGAGAGAGAGAGAGCTCTTTCCATCCCTCGGGAGCTTGTTGCTGAAGTCCAAGAGTTGAATACTTATTCCGGGGGGCAGTCCTACGTGTGCTGCCCGCATCTCTGGAGAATTGCCGAGGCATCCAGATCCAGAATGCTGTCTCGTCTCCAGAATGCTAAACTGACCGCTCTATGCACTTCAACTTCTTGCTTGTGGGGGAGGGGGTAGGGGGTTCTCTGAGCCCATTAGCAGATCTGAGCTTGCCCCCCCCTTCCACCACTCATAGAGAACTTGTCAACCCAACAACACTTCCTATAACTTGGGGAGTCATGGGAATCTACTACTTATATGGTCTGTCCAAGCAAAGAAGACCTTCTGGCAAGATGGGAGAATGACTCAAGCTCCGTCGATATTTGTTCATAAACTATCAATTTGAGCTCAAATTGTAGGAAACAATTTGATCTACTCTCAAAACCACATTTATAATTCTTGAACAAATATTGACCAAGCTGGAGTCATTTTCCCATCTCACCAGAGGCTCTTCTTTGCTTGGACAGACTATAGTAAGAACCTCAGTAGCAATCTACTAAATAGATCAATTTGTAGTAGAAGCATATCTGAATAAAGATTCATTCAATTTAATTTATTCTATTATACCATTCACTATATCAATCTGTTCCATAAATTAAATATTGTGTGCCACTACTTCCTCAACACACCCATAAACAACCCTCATTATTTTCTTTTCTCCCCCCCACAAGTAAATCCCACAACAGCTCAATCCGATCCCCCCCGCCATCATTCACAATCACTAAATGACAATGAAAATAAAAATTGCAAAAAATGATATCAGCGTACTAACAGCAGTACAGACCAGTGGGGCGTTATTGGGGGTTGGTCAAAATCAGATTTCGGACCGCGGGTCGGTTTCGGGTCGGTGAAGGAGGGGGTGATTTAAGGGGTTGGAACTCTAATGAATAGTTGGGTGATAAGGGGTGAATGGGAGGGGGTGGTTATGGTCGATGACAATGACGACCAAATTAATGAAACACAAACACACACACGCGCACAGCGCACACTAATCCCTTCACAAATGTCATCCGCTGAGATCGATTTATTGCTGTTTTGTGAACCCAGTTTTTTGGGGTTAGATTAAGGATTCGACCCTCGACTCTTGACTGTATCGATTCTCAACTATCGACTCTTTAGCCCACTTTTCTGCGGGGTGTTATGAGTCAGCCTACAACACTTTGATACTGAAACTAGATTTTAATAATCTACATTTTATGAAATAATAATTTAGATTTTACTCTTCTCCTGTACGTTTCATGTTTCATTGATGTAACTGTAACTTCAATGATGCTTTAAAAGATCTATTTTTACTATTAGTCTATTATTTGACGATATTCATCAATTCCTTGTATGATATTAAATGAAAAGACAAGGTGTTCTTAAAAAGGGGAAGATTTGTTTGAAATACTGTGTTGAATGGATATATTATTATCTTATAATTCAAGAATATATTCAAGGTAATAAGCTTCGAATCAATTATCTACACGCTGCTTATTTACAGTCAAGTCCTCTTTCTCAAGTAGATGCGTTGGCTGCCAAGGTTGAAGAGTCAACATTACATATTTAAGAATTTGAAAATAGAAAATTGTAATTATTTATTGGATTCGTTATCACAAATATCCGGTATCAATATACGAGTATGATTTGATTCATTTGTATGATTTTCAGTTTTGATTTGGACACAAAATCATAATTGATAAAAAACTTTACTTTTTGGAGGAATATGGTTCCTTGATCGATGACGATCCATTTGTGTAAATCACAATGAATATTTACTTTTCTTGCTCATTTTTCAATTATTTTGACAAATGTATGCCTACAAACCCACTTGTTGAATCTTGTAAGTAAATAAAACCATTTTCGAATCGCTGTGTGTAGCCTATGTATCTAAACTTTTCTCCAATACTATACAACACTGGCGGCTCGTGCCCACGAAATAGGTGAAGTGCTGCACGGTGAAAGATACGGGCACTTCACCTCTCACGTGTGCACGAACCGCCAGTGCTGTAGCCTACAATTAAAAAAATAGACAAATAGAATTAAAAAATCAATGTTTAAAGAATGATACAGGAATGAATGCTCATTGATTAATCTTCCCAAAGAATTTGGGAATTGTCCAATTTCATGACCTAAACTTAAATTGAATAGTTTGTATTATATTTTATAATTCCACATGTAGATTTAATCATATAAAATTGATCACCTCGACTGTCGACACTTCAAACTTAGGAATCGATCCTCGACTATTCACAACTCTCGACTCGATTTTATTAGGGTTGGGAAAACTGGGTCGACCCACTGCAATAGATTATAACTATATAGTTCTCTGCACAACATGGAATTTGTTCATACCCCATTCTAGTATGTGAATGAGCAGCTTTCGAGGGGCGTGTGACGCATGGTGCGTCTTTTTGTAGGGCGTCACGACGCCGACGTCGTCGTTAGTCGGTCGTTAATCTTGAACAAACTGTGCGTCGATGTGTCATTCACATTCGATCTCACTTTCTCTCTCTCTCTCTCTCCTCACTCTTGCTCTTTCTCTGTCTTGTGTCTTTCTCTTGAAATGATATCCTCATTCAATGTGCGCCTCCTGACTTTGAGTTACCCTACATCCATATATTTCTTTCTTTCTCTATTATCAACATTTCAAACGAATGTGTATCGAGATAGCCCAAGCAAAGAAGACCCTCCGGCAAGATGGGAAAATGACTCTAGCTCCGTCAATATTGGTTCAAAAATTATCAATTCAATCTCAAATTGTAGGAAACAATTTGATCTACAATTCGAGACTAAATTGATGATTTTTGAACCAATATTGAACAATCTGGAGTCATTTTCCCATCTTGCCAGAGGGTCTTCTTTGCTTGGACAGACTATACCCGTGAAATGTGGGTTAGTGAGTAACTATGATAAGTAGATAAACATGAAAAGAGGGGTGATGGAATCAATATTATAAGAAGCATGAAATCGATAAGATCGGTTGATCATAGCAGCCTTATGATGTATGAAAAAGTTAAATACAAATAAATCAGTATCAAGATTAGGCCTACACTGGAAGATATTCGCTTATTCACTATATCATACCATCTTGATCTGATTTTATTGACTCTTCATATTTTATATTATTCTTGTATTGTACTTTTATTTTCCTTATCTTGGTCTGCATGTGGTTGATTACTCTCTTTTAATGGTCTTCTGATAACAATCAGAAATAAAGAATAAACATTAATCATTTTAAAATTCCATTCACATCAGGAAGAATACAGGGTGTTTCAGGAGGAATGTGCAATACTTCTCCGGCTGATTCCTCACACCAAGTAGACAAAAACGTTTCATGGGACCAACCCCCAAAATCGCTTTGTTACCGAGATAACAATGGCGGAAAATTGAAAATTTTCAAAATATATTAATTTTTCTACCTTTTTAGAAGCTGCAGTGAGGTTATAAAACAATCAATTCCTATGTAAAATTAGCTGAGGAATGTAATGAAACCAGTTCCAAGTTTGTAACTTGTATTTTTTATCAATGGAAGTTGAAGAGAGTCGGATTCTAAAGAAAAAGTTGAATGGCGGCGATTGTGTAAATCTTACCCAAATCTCAGAAATAGCGATCAAAAATCGAAAAATCGCTACTAAACACAAATTCATCACTTGTGCTATGTTTTGTAATTTTGCGATTTTTTTATCGTCATTTCTGAAATTTGGGTAAGATTTACATAATCGCCGTCATTCAACTTTATCTTTAGAATCCGACTCTCTTCAACTTCCATTGTTAAAATATACAATTTTACGTTTCCTTATCCAGTTATAACCATTATTGTTGGAAAATGGCGTTTTTTAGCATATTTTTCCAATGATTTCGATAACCGCTAAAGTTACAAACCTGGAACTGGTTCCATTGAATTTCTCAGCTAATTTTACATAAGAATTGATTGTTTTATAACCTCACTAGAGTCTCTAAAAAATTAGAAAAATTAATATATTTTGAAAAATCTCAATTTTCCGCCATTGTTATCTCGGTAACAAAGCGATTTTGGGGGTTGGTCCCATGAAGCTTTTTTGTCTACTTGGTGTAAGGAATCAGCCTGAGAAGTATTGCTCATTCCTCCTGAAACACCCTGTATACACAAAGGAGAAAGTCATGAATTTGATGAAATTCCACGAGGTTCATGAATTTCAATAGAATATTCAAATACATTACATTCGCTATTCAATCAATGAATGCTAGAATGTTGTAAAGTGACGTCAAATAAACAATTTTTAGTATGAATTATATTCAATTCAAAAACAAAACTCACTATCATGAACATTTTGCCTCATTTTACAAGGCTTTTTTAAGGCTTCAAAAGCATCCATTAAAGAATAATGAGGCTTCGAAACTCTTATCATGATGACATGATCAATATTCAGTTTATTTGAATGACGGCATTCTTGCAATGCTTAAAATTGATCAATAAAGTATGTGTATTAAAACTTGTATTCATAATTTATTCAATTGTAGGCTCTCGAGTATTGAATATGTATCCACAAATTATAACTTATTGGGTGATTGATTGTCTCAATGATAATATCATTTAGATAAGTATATATTAAATCCTTCAAAATCCAGATAAATTACTGAAATTACAAGCTTTGACTATTCATAAAAATTAAAGACTAGCTCATCCAGTTTCAAAAAAATAATTGTAACTTGAATTTAATGGATTCGAAGGTATTAAACTTACAACTGCTGCCATCTACGTGCAGAGTTTAGAAATTAAACAGCTTTAGCTGTACATCAATAGGAAGACAGCTTGGAGGAGTGTCTGTAGGCGTGGTCTAGAGCTGGAACTCGTCTGCCATTGGTCTGTCGTTCTTTTCCCCCTCCCCATTTTCAAGCACGGCATTCTATTGCATCCAACTACCATTTTTCTTAGGATACATCCTGTTCAGATTGTAACTCATTGTTTAACTTTCTAACTTCCCTTTATGCCTATTGGTATTGCTGTTCTCTGCTTATTTATTTCAATTAGTTCTTCTTCTGTTTGCTTAGAATATTCTTTTGAAAACTAAGAAGAGAAGAAATAAATGTAAATTGAATAAAATTCACCTTGCTCATCATATGCTATAATTTAAATTATACGTTTCCTTAATCTCTTCTTATCACTGCTTTTTCTATCTATATCTATGAAAGCGAAATGGCACTGACTGACTGACTGACTGACTGACTGACTGATTCATCACCAGAACTAAAAATCCACTGAACCGAATGCGTTCAAATTTGGCAGGCATGTTCAGTTGGATGTTTAGACGCGCGCTAAGAACGGATTTTAGGAACTTTACAAGGATACGCCAAATATTTAAGTTTTTCTATAGTTTTTCGATATTTCCTCAATTTTTTCGAGAACCAATCGGTAGAAAATGTTGATATTTGGTAGGTGAATTCAGATAAGGTCTAGAAATGTTGTGTTAAGATATTTTTGGATTCCGTTCAAGATTACGCCAGTAATCAGGTTTTTCAAAATTGTAGATGTTTTGTGGGTTGCATATATTCCGCCTTGATACGACCAATCCTTACTGTGAATTCAATGGTTCAGCGAGATTATAGATAAACTAATTGGGAAGATATTGAATCAAGTTTCAAACTATGTCCGATATAGTTCCCAAGGTTACGCTCAATATCAGCGTTTTAATATTTTTTCGGAATTTTCAGAGTTTTTCTTGGATTTTTCGAGAATGAATTGGTAGAAAATGTCGAAATTTGGTGAACTGGTCCAGATTAGGTCTAGAAATGCTGTGTTCAATAAGTTTTGAATCCCTTCTGAACGGAATTTGCAGGCGAGCGAAGCGAACCTGTTTGTCTCAACTTACACTGACAGAGTTCATGCAGGCGAGCGAAGCGAGCCTGTTTTACTCACTGACACTGCTGATACTGTCGGGGGTCCAGGGGGCGGAGCCCCCTTGCTAGGCGGACAAGGCGAGCGAAGCGAGCCTGCCGGCTAGTTTTATTTAATTATCAAAGTAGCCTTTTTGAATTATTTTTTCAATGCATGACTTGTTCCAACCAATTATAGTCATACTACTGGCGGCTCGTGCTAATGAAACAGGTGAAGTGCCCGTATCTTCTACTGTACAGCACGTCACCTGTTTTGTGGTCACGAGCCGCCAGTGAGTAATACAATTGCATTTGAAAATGACTATAATTAGTTGAAACATGTCATGCATTGAAAAAATAATTCAAAAAGGGTACATTGATAATTATTTCAAATAAAAAAACTTATTATATTCATGAAATTTTCTGTATGCCTATTACATACTACAAGTTAATGTATATTTGTATGCACTCCAGAGATAATACTGTATAATCACAATCAAGTTGTTAAAGCTTATTGAAAGCTCTCCTGTTACTTAAGACAATAGAATTATGTTTCAAAGCAGAGTCGGTACTTGAATGTGGTAAAGGTGATAAAGTGAGACAGAAGATCGGTGAGAGGAAAGAGACGAGGATATAATTAGAGAATAACAGAAAATGAAAGAAAATTTGAAGTAATTTGGGTAGAAAGAGGAGAGAATTTGATGAAAGTTGAAAAGTTACATTATGGAAAGATAACTTAGTGGAAAGATAAGCGAAGAAAGTGAAAATAGAATAAAGGCATAAGAGAGAGAAAATAATTAAATGAGGTCGAGAAAATGTGATAAAGATGGAGAAAACGAGGGAATGATGAGGTAAGGAAGATAAAATAAGAGAATTAAGAAACGAAAATGTGAAATTCGGAGATGTAATGAGGAATGAGGAGAATAGAGAAGAATGAGGGAGAGGAAATCAGGGAATGAGTGAGACAGAGAGAGACAGAGAGAGAGAGAGAGAGAATAGCGTAATGAGAGAGTGAGGTGATTGCGGTTCGGTAATTGCACAAAGCTGTTGAAGTGAGCGCTGAGGCGAAAATCTGGTTACCCATGGCAGCAGGTGAGGTGAGGTAGAGCTCACGTGACGTGACAATGAGTGAGTGAGTCACGTCAATAGCGTGACACTCTCTCTATATAATATAATTTGGCAATCAGCTGTTTGAGTAGAGTACAGTGGATGACAACACAGTGTATAGATGAGATAATTTGTAACCAAATGATACCTCCCTAGCTCCTAGTTTGCAACAGAAACAGGATATTATTTGAGGTTATATTTGATCATTCAATAATAAGGGAAGGTTATATTAATATTGACTTAGTTGGTAGATGTGATATTTTGTAACCAAATTATAATCATCCCAGCTACCTGCAGTATATATTTAAGGTAATATCATATTGAATTAGCTAATTAACATTACCCAGCTTCCTAAAACAGTAAGTTAATGATTTTGATATTCAATGGTACTTTGATATTTCCACAACAATTGAAGTGTAAATGAATCCATTCCAATCATCGATGCTTCAAAGTTGTGAAACTAGTCGTTTGAAGTTTGACGTGATAAGTGATACCTTATAATTGATTATACCTTATACAGGGTGTTTCAGGAGGAATGTGCAATATTTCTCAGCCTGATTCCTCACACCAAGGAGACAAAAAGTTCCATGGGACCAACCCCCAAAAACGCTTCGTTACCGAGATAACAATGGCGGAAAATTGAGATTTTTCAAAACATATTAATTTTTCTAATTTTTTAGAGGCTTCACTCAGGGTCTAAAATGATCAATTCTTATGTACAGTTAGCTGAGAAATTCAATGGAACCAGTTTCAAGTTTGTAACTTTAAAGGTTATTGAGATAATTGGAAAAATATGCTAAAAAACGCCATTTTTCAACAATAAGGGTTATAACTGGATAAGGAATCATAAAATTGTATTTTTTAATAATGGAAGTTGAAGAGAGCTGGATTCTAAAAAAAAGTAAGTTTGTAAGTTCAAATTTGAAAAGTAAAGTAATTAATATGGAAAGCAAAACAAATACTGTACTAAACTACAGTACTGTAATTACAATTCAATAAGTACAACATATCGCCTCGCCGCGCTACGATCACGTCCTAAACGCTGGTTTTTAGTTTATTACAAATGATTCGGACAATTGGCAACTCGGTTAATCGGCGTTCGGTTAATCGGCGTTCCACTTTATGGCAACTTCTTAGAAAAAAATCTAATATGAACACCAATCTCCTGAAGTGTGTACTAGTTTCAGTTTTCTCTCAACTCTCATCACAAATATTTGTAATCATTATATTTTTTCAATATAGATTTGTGAACTCTAATCTTTTCTTTGTTCAATCTAATGTATTCAATTTTTTTTACAGGTAACGAATATTTCCTCAATGCTATCCAATTTATCAATTAGAGAGTTATTTATCAATTTTATCAAATTTATTATTCATCAATTATTATTCAATTAATATTTCTCACATATGCATCTCTAGTAGGCTGAATTACTTTCTTCCTTATACAATTTGTGAATGAGACAGTATTTATATATATATATATATATATATATATATATATATATATATATATATATATATTATAAATAGACAGTATTTATTTGTATATATTTCAGAAATAGTATTTATATAGTGGTAATGGTTCACGGTATATACAGAGTGTTCCAGGAGGAATGTGCAATACTTCTCAGGCTGATTCCTTACACCAAGTAGACAAAAAAGTTCCATGGGACCAACCCCCAAAAACGCTTTGTTACCAAGATAACAATGGCGGAAAATTGAGATTTTTCAAAATATATTAATTTTTCTAATTTTTTGGAGGCTTTACTGAGGTTCTAAAATAATCAATTCCTATGTAGAATTAGCTGAGGAATTCAATGAAACCAGTTGAAGAGAGTCGGATTCTAAAGAAAAAGTTAAATGGCGGCCATTGTGTAAATCTTACCCCAATCTCAGAAAGCGATCAAAAATCGCAAAATCGCTACTAAACACAAATTCATCACTTGTGCTATGTTTTGTCGATTTTGCAATTTTGATCACCATTTCCGAGATTTGGGTCAGATATATTCTTCTTCTTCTTCTTCTTCTTCTTCTTCTTCTTCTTCTTCTTCTTATTCTTCTTCTTCTTCTTCTTCTTGTTCTTCTTCTTCTTCTTCTTCTTCTTCTTCTTCTTCTTCTTCTTCTTCTTCTTCTTCTTCTTCTTCTTCTTCTTGTTCTTCTTCTTCTTCTTCGTCTTCTTCTTCTTCTTCGTCTTCTTCTTCTTCTTTTTCTTCTTCTTCTTCTTCTTCTTCTTCTTCTTCTTCTTCTTCTTCTCCTATTTCCTCTTTCTATTCCCATACATCTCATTTCTGATTTTATCCTTTTTTCCTCCTCCTCTTCTTCTTCTTCTTCTTCTTCTACTAATTTTTCTCCTCCTTTCTCTTCTTCTTCACTTTTTTCTCTTTCAATTTTACTATCACAATATCACTATCAAATAATTCATTCTTCCATCATGCCTCTTCTTCCTTGTCACATATTCATTCTCGATCAATCTCCCCTTTTATTCTCTCTCTTTTTCTTCCTTCTTCTCACATTTCGCTGGGTATCTCCCCCCCCCCCCATGGAGTATCTGCCTTCGCTGCCAAATAGTCGAGCATAGTCTGTCCAAGCAAAGAAGAGCCTATGACAAGATGGGTAAATCAGTCCAGCTCGCTCAATATTGGTTCAAAAATTATCAACTCGGCCTCAATTTGTAGAGCAGAAGGTTTCCCACAATCTGAGACCAAATTGATAATTTTTGAACCAATATTGACCGAGCTTGAGTTATTCTCCCATCTTGTTGGAGGGTCTTCCAGACTATAATGGCTTCAGGGCTTGTTCCTTTTAACAGGTGGAATTGACACTTTGGCGTTTACAGTCTTTGGCAACATCAATATTGACAATCAATCAGATTTGTCATTGAATATCATTAAATGTTGATGACAACTTGTCATGAACGGTTGACAAGAGGACAAAATAAATAATTCACGTATCTATTGTGATTGTGACAATATTGATTGAAATACGTTTTTAATGGATTCGTTTGTTTGGTTGTTCACTATTTGATGAACAACATCTCGTCTTTTCATTTATTTTTTGGTTGTTATTTAATTCAAAATGGTTATTCAGATAACGATTTCTTCATAGAGATGATTCATACTTTTAAACGGTATAACACTATAATCTATATCTATAAAAGCGAAATGGTACTGACTGATTCATTCATTCATCACCAGAACTAAAAATCCACCGAACCGAATGCGTTCAAATTTGGCAGGTATGTTCAGTTGGACGTTTAGACGCGCCCTAAGAACGGATTTTAAAAACTTTTCAAAAATACGCCAAATATTTTAGTTTTTCTAGAGTTTTCCAGCGTTTTCTTATTTTTTTCTGAGAACCAGCGGTAGAAAATTTTTATATTTGGTGAGCAGGTTCAGGTAAGGTCTAGAATTGTTGTGTTAAAATATTTTTGAAAACCGTTCAAGAGTATGCCAGTAATCACGTTTTAAAAATTGTAAATGTATTGTGGGTTGCATATCTTTTGCCTTGATACGACCAATCCTTACTGTAAATTCAATGGGTCAGCGAGATTATAGATAAAATAATCCGGAAGATAATGAATCAAGTTTCAAACTATGTCCGATATACTTTCCAAGGTTACGCTCAATATTTGCGTTTTACTATTTTTCGGAGTTTACTTAGATGTTTCGATAACAGATTGGCAGAAAATGTTGAAATTTAGTAAACCGGTCAAGATTAGGTCTACAAATGCTGTGTCCAATGAATTTCGAATCCCTATTGAACGGAATTTGCAGGCTAGCGAAGCGAGCCTGTTTGACTCACGCACTGCCGATATACTGTCGGGGGTCCAGGGGGCGGAGCCCCCTGACTAGGCGGAGAAGGCGAGCGAAGCGAGCCTGCCGGCTAGTATTACTCTATGTCATACGAAATACGGAAAAATCTTGAGAAGAATGGGAAGAAGAACGGAGAAAAAGAAGAATAATAAGAAGATGAACGGAGAAGAAGAAGAAGAAGAAGAAGAAGAAGAAGAAGAAGAAGAAGAAGAAGAAGAAGAAGAAGAAGAAGAAGAAGAAGAACGGAGAAGAAGAAAAAGAATTTGGAGAAGAAGAAGAAGAAGAAGAAGAAGAAGAAGGAGGAGAAGAATGAGAAGAAGAACGGAGATAAAGAAGAAGAAGAACGAAGAAGAATGTGAAGGAGAAGAAAACGAAGAGGAAGAAGAGGAAGAGGTAGAAGAAGGAGAAGAGAAAGAAAAAGGAGGAGAAACTGAAAAAGGAAAGAAGAAGAAGAAAAAAGAAAATTGGAAAAAGACGAAGAAAGCAGAGATGGAAAATGGAGTTGAGGAGAATAAGAAGAAGAAAAGAAATTTGGAAAAAGACGAAGAAAGTAGAGATGGAAAATGAAGTTGATGAGAATAAGTAGAAGAATTAGAATAAGAAGAAGAAGAAGTAGTAGAAGAAGAAGAAGAAGAAGAAGAAGAAGAAGAAGAAGAAGAAGAAGAAGAAGAAGAAGAAGAAGAAGAAGAAGAAGAAGAAGAAGAAGAAGAAGAAGAAGAAGAAGAAGAAGAAGAAGAAGAAGAAGAAGAAGAAGAAGAAGAAGAAGAAGAAGAAGAAGAAGAAGAAGAAGAAGAAGAAGAAGAAGAAGAAGAAGAAGAAGAAGAAGAAGGAGAAGATGAAAAAAAAGAAAAAAAGGGAAAAAGACGAAGAAAGATAGGAAATGAAGTTCAGAAGAGGAAGAAGAAGAAGAAGAAGAAGACGAAGATAGGAAGGAAAATTGAAGAAGGAAGCAGAGATAGGTAATGAAGTTGAGGAGAAGAAAAGAAGTCAAAATGTGGAAAAACGGGAAATTGTCGATTTAGAGGATAAATTGTCGGGGTAGTTGGATAAAAAGTTGTAAAATTATAACTGACCCCAAAACGGTTTCGTCTGTCTCTTGTACGTGATGTAACCTACTAACAGCTGATGTAAAGCATCTATTGTCTCTTCTGATATCTAAAAAATCTTCTAGATTCTAGATGATGGTTTTGCAATCAAATATATGCTTCACACCAGCTTTAATAGGCTGCATTACCCACAAGAGACTGACTTTTTGGACTACTTACATGCGTTCTACTTTATAGTAGTAATCGTAACGCTCGTTTGTGATGATAATGATGATGATGATTCGAAACAATGATAATGACAACGTCGATGACAGTAATGATGATAATGATGATATGGAATAATGTGCGTTGATGAAGATGACAGAGATGAAGTGAAATGATGATGATTTGTATTCAAATCATTGCCCTCAGGACACTGAGGTCTGTTCAAGCAGAGAAGACATTCTGGCAAGATGGGAAAATGACTCCAGCTCGGTCAATATTTGTTGACAAATTATAAATTTGAGCACAAATTATAGATTAGAATGTTTTCTACAATTTGAAACAAAATTTATAATTTTTGAACCGATATTGACCGAGCTGGAGTCATTTTCCCATTTTGCCAGAATGTCTTCTTTGCTTGGACAGACTGTAACACTACAATTTGCATACTTCTATGCTTCTGACGCTCGGACACGCAGAGCTGAATAGTTAATACCAAAACTCAAGGCGGGTGGAGAATCACAATTATAAATTTTAAGCTCTGTTAGGACAGTCGGCGATCGATCTACGAAAGCGTATCAAGTTGAAAACATTCTAAGGAAACCTTTTCGCACTTGCAGGCAGCTTTCAGACTGTCCTGAAAGAGCTGAGCATTAAAAGGAGTAATTCGTAACCCGCCAACATTTTTGGTTCCTGCTGTGCATCACTGTTCATTATTCACATATGCTGGCATATCCACCGTTCACAAATGACATGTCGTGTGTTCAGTCTTTCCAAGCAAAGAAGACATTCTGGCAAGATGGGAAAACTACTCCAGCTCGGTCAATATTTGTCCAAAAGTAATAAATTTCGTCTCAAATCGTAGGGAACAATCTTATCTACAATTTGACACCAAATTTATAATTTTTCAACTAATATTGAACAAGCTGGAGTCATTTTCCCATCTTGCCAGAATGTCTTCTTCGCTTGGACAGACTATGTGAATATTTTGACGATTAAACCATTCTAAACCTACCCCCCCCCCCTCAACCCATCGTACACCCTTTCAAAGCAATCAAAATTCATACTTACACATCGCTCAAATGCATTTATACTCTACTCGATGTAACCTCGGATTTGTTCCAACAGGTGAAACCTATCAAATACAATGCATTTCAAGCCGAAAGTTACATTAAACCTCCCCTATCCGCCCTTGAAGAATGCCACGTATGCATTTTTCTATTATTTTGTCAAAGGAATACCCAGCAGGCTTTCAATTATAAGCGAATATATGATTTTCCAGCTCAAGTATTTTGCATTATAGTTATCTGCCACATCAAAAGAAACCCAGAGACAGATTGAAAAAGTTTAGGGTTTTTATTTATTATTTGGGATTGTTTGGAGTGCAAGCTGGAGAAAGAATCTTGACAGTGGTCCAATTAAAATTGAATTATTTTAAGTTGATGTGATGTGTGCTACACTTGAATTATTGTGATGTATTTCACTTATAAGATTAGATCATTTTTTGTTGATTCAATTTGAATTTTTTTAAATTAGGTTTTGTAGAACTGCCATCTTCTTCACATGATATGTGTTAAACATGAATTTCTTCTTCTTCTTCTTCTTCTTCATCCATCTTCTTCTTCATTTATCTTCTTCTTCTTCTTCTTCTTCTTCTTCTTCTTCTTCTTCTTCTTCTTCTTCTTCTTCTTCTTCTTCTTCTTCTTCTTCTTCTTCTTCTTCTTCTTCTTCTTCTTCTTCTTCTTCTTCTTCTTCTTCTTCTTCTTCTTCTTCTTCTTCTTCTTCTTCTTCTTCTTCTTCTTCTTCTTCTTCTTCTTCTTCTTCTTCTTCTTCTTCTTCTTCTTCTTCTTCTCCTACTTCCTCTTCTTCTTCTCCTCCCCTTCAACTTCTCCTTCTTCTTCTTCTTCTTCTGGCAAAGCAGCCGCGGAATTGGGGTGTGTAGTGTGTACGGCTGTGTGTGGTGAAGACAGAGAAGGAGGAGAGAGAAGATGGAGGAAGAAGAAGATGGATAAAGAAGAAGAAGGAAAAGAAGAAGAAGAAGAAGAAGAAGAAGAAGAAGAAGAAGAAGAAGAAGGAGGGGGAGGAGAAGAAGAAGAAGAATATGAATATTTTACTGTCATATACAGTTATCATCTCACAATGTACAGTCTAACCAAGCAAAGAAGACCCTCTGGCAAGATGGGAAAATGACTCCAGCTTGGTCAATAATTGTTCAATAATTATACATGTGGTCTTAACAGTGGATCAAATTGTTTCCTACAATTTGAGACCAAATTGATAATTTTAGAACCAAAATTGACCGAGCTTGAGTCATTATCCCATTTTGCCAGAGGGTCTTCTTTGCTTGGTTAGACTAATACCTCTAGAACCAACAATAATACTTTGCGTAACTTATACAGAAAGCGAAGTAGAACTCATATTATTTATTTATTCATTTATTTGAGGAAATGAAAACTTTTTATTTCATTTATGCATTTCAGATGAAAGATTATATTATAATTTTTTTGTTTTAATGTGGATTTTTCAATAATTAGTTAATTTGTTGCTGCCATCATGTCTACATTACCCAGCCACATCAAGTCAGTACTCATTACTTTTCTCTCAATAAATCAATATTTTGTTTGATTATGCTTCAATCAACCATTACTATCCACCATTTCAAATGAATTAGTATTCAATTTCTGAATCTCCGAACAATAATTTGAGAACTTCATCAATTAGATCATTGTAAGTGATAATTATGTTAATAATTCAATAATTCAATTCTTATCATTTCTAGTCAAGTAACTCGAGCTATGTCTACCCAGCCCAGGGGCCTGGGGTGTAGGGTGTGCGCTTTCTGAGAGAAGAGTGCATAATATAAAGGGGGGTGTCATAAGGTTTGGGTGGCGCCACAATATCTGTGCCTAGTCGGTCCTAACAACTAGATCCGGCCCTGTTTTTGATGATAAATTTGCTTACAAGGCGTATTGATTATTTATTATTGCTGCAAACCGCCAGTCATTACCAGTAACTTCTGAGTTAGAAGCACTTTTAGAAGAAGAAGAAGAAGAAGAAGAAGAAGAAGATGATGAAGAAGAAGAAGAAGAAGAAGAAGAAGAAGAAGAAGAAGAAGAAGAAGAAGAAGAAGAAGAAGAAAAAGAAGAAGAAGAAAAAGAAAAAGAAGGAGAAAAAGAAGAAGAAGAAGAAGAAAAAAAGAGGGAGAAGAACAAGAAGAAGAAAAAAAAAAGAAAATTGGAAAAGAAAAAGAAGAACAAGAAGAAGAAGAAGAAGAAGAAAAAGAAGAAGGAAAAAAAGAAGAAAAAGAACAAGAAGAAGAAAAAAAGAAAATTGGAAAAGAAAAAGAAGACAAGGAGAAGAAGAAGAAATAAAAATGAAAAAGAAAAAGAAAAAAGAAGATTAAGAAGAGAAGAAAAATGAAAAAGAATAAAGAAGAAAAATGAAGAAGAAAAAGAGAAAAAGAAGATGAAAAATGAAAAAGAGAATGAAAAAAGAAGAAGAAAAATGGAAAAGAATAAAGAAGAAGAAAACTGAAAAAGAAAAAGAAAAAAGAAGAAGAAAAATGAAAAAGAGAATGAAAAAAGAACAAGAAAAATGAAAAAGAATAAAGAAGAAGAAAACTGAAGGCGTAAAAGAAAAAGAAAAATGAAAAAGAGAATGAAAAAAGAAGAAAAAAAATTAAAAAGAATAAAAAAGAAGAAAAATGAAGAAGAGAAAAGAAAGAATAGGAAAAATTGAAAAAGAAAAAGAAAGAAGAAGAAGAAGAAAAAGAAGAAAAAGAAAAAGAAAAAGGAAAAGAAGAAGAAGAAGAAGAAGGAATAGAAAAGAAAAAGAAAAGAAAAAGAAAAAGAAAAGAAAAGAAAAAGAAAAGAAAAAGAAAAAAAAAGAAAAAAGAAAGAAAAGAAAAAAAAGAAAAAGAAAAAGAAAAAGAAAAAGAAAAAGACAAAGACAGAGAAAAAGAAAAAGGAAATGAAAATGGAAATAGGAATGGAAATGGAAAAGGAAAAGGAAAAGAAAAAGAAACAGAAATAGAAGAAAAAAGGAAAAAGGAAAAAGGAGATGAAGAGATAGAAGAATGAAAAAAGAAAATTGAGGTTGATTGTATCTATAATTCTTTCGAGTTGTTTTCATACATCACCTATCAAATTTTTTTCACTGGACTTGGGATGTGAAGAAGGATTTTCCATTTGTTTGACGTAGGTTATAATCGTAAGTAAATCATCCAAACAAATAAGGCAGAATGCACTATTCATAAAATATTATTAACATTATTCAATCCGCATGATTTTCCCCCGCAAAACGAAAATATATATGATCCGTTCAATTTTACTTTTATAGGAAAGCTGACATTCTTGTGGACCAATTCTTTCGACAAAAATTCGAACACTGTTGATTGGATCTGGTCTGAGAGACAAAAGAAGCAGTTCGAAAGAAGGAGCTAAAGACGAGCGATACCACTTGCAAGCAATAAATGAAGGAAAAGAATCATTGGGAACCTTGAGCTGGTCTGTATAAAACCTTCGGGGTTTCCAGCCTGGTCGAGAGAAGAAGACATTCTGGCAGATGGGAAAATTACTCCAGCTCAGTCAATATTGGTTCAAATATTATCAATTTAATCTCAAATTGTAGAACAGAATATTTTCTACAATTTGAGACCAAATCGATAATTTTTGAACAAATATTGACCGAGCTGGAGTAATTTTCCCATCTTGTCAGAATGTCTTCTTTGCTTGGACCGACTATAGCCGGGAAACGAAATATTTCCTACGCTTTGATCAGTGAAAACTGATAACATAAAGCTATGTCGCCACAACTTGTTCCTGTCTTACGGTATTGGGGATTTCTACCGAATAGTACAAATAAATGTGGTATTATGTGCCAGAATACCATAGATTATCTGTCTGCTCCTTGTGCGTTTCCAAGGTTAGTAGAAAACTCCAAAACCCTCTTCAGGCTACTCATTTTGCTGCGCCCCAACATCTGATCTTGTCAATTTTAGAGTTGTCATTCAGCCACTGGCTGCTCGTACCCACGAAACAGGTGAAGTGCCCGTATCTTTTACTGTAGAGCACTTCACCTGTTTCGTGGCTAGTACATTCAGCTATGCACAGATAATGCAAAACCTGCATGAATCAATTGTTGCTCAACGAACAAGTTATTTTTAAAGTTAGTAAAGTTTTCATCAACTTTGAAATTGAGGATTAATAATTGTAAAAACATTTCCAAACCACAGGTTTATTGAGAGTCGAAAAACCAGTTTCGATTACCGACTTGGCTAATAAGATTGGAAAATCACTGTATCACTGTATCTATAAGCTACTAGCCGGCAGGCTCGCTTCGCTCGCCTTCTCCGCCTAACCAGGGGGCTCCGCCCCCTGGACCCCTGACAGTATAGGAAGTGTAAGTGAGTCAAACAGGCGAGCGAAGCGAGTTCTGCACACTCCGTTCAGAAGGGATTCGAAAGCTATTGAGCACAGCATTTCTACACCTAATTTCAACATTTTATGCCAATTTGTTCTAGAAAAATCTAAGAAAAACTTACCAAAAGCGTAAACTTGGGAAGTATATCGGACATAGTTTGAAACTTCATTCAATATCTTCCAAATTAGTTCTACTATAATCTCGCTGAACCATTGAATTTACAGTAAGGATTGGTCGTATCAAGGCGGAAGATATGCAACCCGCAGCACATCTACAATTTTGAAAACCTGATTATTGGCGTAATCTTCAACAGATTGCAAAAATATTTCAACACAACATTTCTAGACCTTATCTGAACCTGCCCACCAAATATGAACATTTTCTACCGATTGGTTCTCGAAAAAATGAAGAAAACGCCGAAAAACTCTAGAAAAACTAAAATATTTGGCGTATCCTTGAAAAGTTTTTGAAATCCTTTCTTAGCGCGCGTCTAAACGTCCAACTGAACATGCCTGTCAAATTTGAACGCATTCGGTTCAGTGGATTTTTAGTTGTGGTGCTGAATGAATGAATGAATAAGTCAGTCAGTCAGTGCCATTTCGCTTTTATAGATATAGATATTCAATAGAGGATATGAATTGAAACTTATTTCCGACGCTAAAAAGTTGAAAACATTAAAGTTTAAAACTCTAAGTAAGTAGCTGCAGTATTCATACTAACGATAAAGCACCTCTATTGGTAGACGCTTGAACCAATGACAGTGAACGTCTGCCATTGGCCTAGACTAGCTCCTCCCCGATTAGCAATTCATAAAACCTCTCAAAATGGCGATTCAAACAGCAAGCACCAATATTTTCCAAAAGTGACAACATTAATAAATATTTATTTTCAACATGAATAGTTACAACAACATACAAAATAAATTCTAATAACGATCTTTTTCATATGCGTTTGTCTAAAATTTTGTGTTATTAGTTGTTTGAATCGCCATTATGTAACATTCCTATTTAACTGTTTTTGTATTTTTTATATTGATGAGGGCAAACTTGCTCTATTATTTTTTATTTTATTGGCTGACACCTATATAACCATACGATATATATATAACGTTCCTATGAACCGCTAATCGATGAATCACATTTATCAATTTTTTCTCGGGTTTAAATCTTTGGTTTGAAATATATTTTCTTTTGATAAGGATAACTACCACAATATCACCACCACAACTACTCAATAATTGTGAGAACGTTTCGTAGACCGCCAACTCAAGTGAACCTCTTCTTCAGAAATTCATTTGCGGCCAATCCAAGTCCTAATAATTCTGATAGGGAAGACGGCATTGAATTATACGATATACTCAGTCGAAACAAAGAAGGCCCTCTTGCAAGATGGGAGAAAGACTTCAGCTTGGTCAATATTCGTTCAAAAAAAATGAATTAGGCCTCAAATTCTTGATCAGAATTTCTCCTACAACTTGAGACGACGATTAATAACTTTTGAATTAATATTGACCGAGTTTGAGTCATTTTCCCATCTTGCCAGAGGGTCTTCTTCGCTTGGACAGACTATAGGGGATACAGTATTGAATTATATACAATACCGCTCCCACTCCTGCAATTCTCTGAAGGCCATGAATGTAATAATGTCGACAATATTGACAAATTCAATTACAAACTGTGTCACTGCTGAGCTAGGTAAGGGTTGAGGTAGAGGGGTGGGGAGGGGGTTGAGTGAGGCTCTCAAGCAGCAGTAGGCTAATAATTCATATCTAGCAATCTAGAGATTCGAGAGAGATGTCCCAAAGTCTTGTTGAATTGAATTTAATTGGATTTAAATCTATACTACAATTTATGAACGTTCGACTTGGATTTTAACGCTTGTAAGATGGGTGATACAAAGTGAACCATATTCAGGGCCATGTCTCATGAACGTTTACAACCTACAATATTTACTCATAAATAGTGGATTATATAATACGTAACATAAACGTTACATAAAACGTTTCTAATCATTCGGAAAATTCACTATAGTCTGGGCGCCAATGGGTAACCTTTTTTTGTGGTGTGTCGTTGATTTTTTTATAGATTATGATAGATTTTGATGTGTAGATTCCGAATCCGAGTGTTGTCAAGCTGTATAAGTTAAGCATTTTTGTAATTCAAGATGGCGGCCAAAATTTCGGTTTCATTTCTAGTCTACCACGATTTCTGTCAAAACGAAGCGTCATCAAATCTAGTCTACCACGATTTCGGTCAAAACGAAAATCATCTTAATCTTGTTTTTAGTAAATTAAATTTCCAAGAGAATGGTATCAGATTCATGTCTCTATCCTGATCAGGAACCGAATTATAATTTTCCAAAAAAGCGGCTGATTTTCAAGAAAAATCGTAAATTTGAGTATTTTTAGTTTTTGCTTGCTTAGATCTTCTGACGTATTCATTTGGATTGTGTGAATCAAGATCCCTCTGAGAATAATTTTGTCCTCTACAATTCAAGACCAAGTATACTTCCTTTCTTGTATAGTTTTCGAACTAGGGCAGTAAAAAGATATCCTTGTATCTCAAAAAACCCTATTTTGGGGGAAAATGGTTTCCAAGAACATTTATATGGGCTTGTATTAAAACTTCCTCTGTTAATAATGTCTGTAGATAAATTTCTAGCAGATAAGCCACTTACCGACCTGAATTTCGGTTATGTTCAATAGTAAGGACCCTTCAAGGATCTCAATCTAAGGATACCTCTAACTATTGTTAAAGTCATCGGATCTCAACAATTCATAGCTCATTCTTCTCAGCTCATCAAGGCGATCTAAATTCATACATCATATGTTGAATTGTAGAGTTTATGTTGTATTGTATATACTGTAATTGTAGAGTTTCTAATATTCTGTAATTTATGTAGTAGTTTTAGTTTTTCTTGGGAAATAAACTTTTATTTATTTATTCGGTCAATGCTGGAGTCATTCTCCATCTTGCCCGAATGTCTTCTTTGCTTGGACAGACTATACACAGGAGACAGGAATGATATGTATTGTGAACAGTGAACTTTTATCAAAATTAAAAAATTTTTTAAAGTGAAAAGTGTTTTTTTTTAGTAGAAATTGTAATATAAATTTTCATCACCTTTCATTCACCATGTAAAGATCATCACTCACTCATCCATCATCTTTGCTTAAAATACTTGCCATCAAGACGCAATTGTAACAATGATTAAATGTATATATATATATATATATATATATATATATATATGAATATTATATGAACATTTATAATGGCTTAACTTCACCTCTCCATAATACAGAGTGTTTCAGAAGAAGTGTCGAGCATTTTAGGGTATTGTTCCCTGGTAACAAACATACAGTACCTAAATATCATTTTAAAAATGTCTGAAAGTCCTCAATTACTCACACAGCCACCATTTTTGTTCTCTCATTTTCATCTTATCTTTCGAATTTATAATTTTGTACCGGCCTTTTAAGAGATTGCTACAGTGGTCAATAATTGAATAATGAATCATGTGAAATCAGCTGAGAAATCGAATAAAACCAGTTCGAAGTTTGTATAGTCTGACCAAGCAAAGAAGAGCCTCTGGCAAGATGAGAGAATGACTCAAGCTCGGTCAATATTGGTTCAAAAATTATCAATTTGATCTCAAATTGTAGGAAACAATTTTATCTATTATCAGGATCACATTTATAATTCTTGAACAAATATTGACCAAGCTGGAGTCATTTTCCCATCTTGCCAGAGGCTCTTCTTTGCTTGGACAGACTATAACTTAGATGGTTATTGAGATAATCAGCAAAATAAGAAGAAAACCCACATTTTGCAACTTAAAAGGTATAGAAATAGGATATTCAATTATTGTTAACTAGTATTCTGGATTATTTTATAAAAAGACAAGAAAAGGCAGTTATGAAAAGATTGCTGTTTTGACTTCTTTAAATCCTGATTTGTGATGTTTGGGTTCGTTTTAGACAAAAAAGGTGAAGAAAATATTTTCTTCATATTTTTATTCCCCACAACATAATAATAATCCAAAATACTGGTTAACAATTAAATATACTATTTCTAACCCTTCAAAGTTGTAAAATTTATGCTTATTTTGCTGATTATCTCGATAACCATCAAAGTTACAAACTTCTAACTGGTTTTATTCGATTTCTCAACTGATTTTACATAGTAATTAACCATTATAGATCCCTCTTGAGGCCGCTACCAAATTATAAATTTGAAAAATTCGATGAAAATGAGAAAACAAAAATGGCGGCTGTGTGAGTAATTGAGGACTTTCAGACATTTTGAAAATGGTATTTAGGTATGTTTTTTTACCAAGGAAGAATACCCTGAAATGGTCTACACTGCTTCTGAAACACCCTGTATAATGTGATACATTTGGAGAAAAATTGCCAATAAAATTAATATTGTCCGGTGTCAGATCTATTGTGGTATTTTGGCAATATGTCAAAGTTTTAGTCTTTCCAAGCAAAGAAGACCATCTGGCTGGATGGGAAAATCACTCAAGCTCGGTCAATATTCAATCAAAAATTATCAATTTAATTTCAAATTGTAGGTAACAATTCGATCTACTATCAAGACCACATTTATAATATTCTTGAACAGATATTGACCAAGCTGGAGTCATTTTCCCATCTTGCCAGAGGGTCTTCTTTGCTTGGACAGACTATACATCAAAGCCGAATCAAGATGTCATAGAATAGAAGCGGGGCAACACAGTGTTGAAATCGTTTGTCGGGTCGGACAATCGCATCAAATCGTTTGAGCAACGTGTGTCTCCAACTGACCAATCACAGATTGGCTCTAACCGATATTGGACAGTGAAAGGTACGGGCATTATGATGGGGGTGGGAGAGTGTGCGGCAGTGGGAGGGGGAAATGATGATTGGTGGGGAGAGGAATGGGTGATAGCGGTAGAGTAGGGAGTTCAAAGAGATTGATCTCACAATGATTGAGTCAGTCACAACCAGCTAGTCTGTCCAAGCGAAGAAGACATTCTGGCAAGATGGGAAAATGACTGTAGCTCGGTCAATATTGGTTCAAAAATTATTATGTTCTCAAATTGTAGAGAAGAATGTTTTCTACAATTTGAGGACTAATAATTAATTTTTCAACCAATATTGACTGAGCCGGAGTGATTTTCCCATCTTGCCAGAATGTCTTCTCTGCATGGACAGACTATACGTGTGTGTGATGGTCATTTGGGGGTTGTGTACGTTTAAAGCTGGGGCCAAAATTTTAGACGTTTATTGAGTGACTATGTTATCAATTCTCGGCTCTGTTAGGACAGTCGGTGAGCTGTCTGAGTGAGTACTTCGCGAAGAGAGTGTCATCAGCTGTAATACATAGGCCTAATCTGTAGTTCGCTCTCGAAGGCACTTTTCAGGCTGTCGCTTGACAGAGTTCCAAATCCAAATAACAGTAATTTACCAAACGCCTTCGTTTTAGAAAACGAATAGGAAAGAAAATGAAAAGTAAAAAAAAGAAGAAGAGAAAAAAAGAAAAAAAAAAAGAAGAAGAAGAAGAAGAAAAGTCAAAAGTAAAAAAAAGAAAAGAAGACAGAGAAGGAGGAGAGAGCAGATAGAGAAGAAGAAGAAGAAAAAGAGGAATAGAAGAAGTAGAAGAAGAAGAAGAGAAGATAAAGAAGAAAAAGAAGAAGAAGAAGAAGAAGAAGAAAGAAAGAAGGAAAAAGAAAGAAAAGAAGAAGAAGAAGAAGAAGAAGAAGAAAGAAGAAGAAGAAGAAGGAGAAAGAAGAAGAAGAAGAAGAAGAGAAGAAGAAGAAGAAGAAGAAGAAGAAGAAGAAGAAGAAAAGAAGGAATAGAAGAAAAGAAGAAAAAGAAGAAGAAGAAGAAGAAAAGAAAGAGAAGAAAAAGAAGAAGAAGGAGAAGAAGAAGAAGAAGAAGAAGAGAAGAAGAAGAAGAAGAAGAAGGAAGAGAAGAAGAAGGAGAAGAAGAAGAAGAAGAAGAAGAAGAAGAAGAAGAAGAAGAAGAAGAAGAAGAAGAAGAAGAAGAAGAAGAAGAAGAAGAAGAAGAAGAAGAAGAAGAAGAAGAAGAAGAAGAAGAAGGAAGAAGAAGAAGAAGAAGAAGAAGAAGAAGAAGAAGAAGAAGAAGAAGAAGAAGAAGAAGAAGAAGAAGAAGAAGAAGAAGAGAAGAAGAGAAGAAAAGAAGAAGAAGAAGAAGAAGAAGAAGAAGAAGAAGAAGAAGAAGAAGAATAAGAAGAAGAAGAAGAAGAAGAAGAAGAAGAAGATGGAGAAGAAGAAGAAGAAGAAGAAGAAGAAGAAGAAGAAAAAGGAGGAAAAGTAGAAGATGGAGAAGAAGAAGAAGAAGAAGAAGAAGAAGAAGAAGAAGAAGAAGAAGAAGAAGAAGAAGAAGAAGAAGAAGAAGAAGAAGAGAAAGAAGAGAAGGAAAAGAAGAAGAAAGAATAGTAAAGTTATGAAAATACTTTAGAAGATGATGTACGGTAAGTGGCATGTGTGTGCAATACCTGCAGCATCCCAATTTTATTGTAGACATCTTCTATTAGCGCCTGTTTTCTTTCCATTACAGCTTTCTCCTTCTTCTTTTTCACCTCCTCCTCCTACTCCTCACTCACAATAATTTCCCCCTTCTTTTCATCTCTTTTCACATCCCTCCTTCGGATCCCAATCTTCCACCAAATCCGCTACCTACCGCTCTACAGACAGAGACAATCCTATCAACTTACGGTTTCCCTTCTGGATTTCACTTTGACGATGCGAAGGCGAAATGTCTTCTATGCCTTGGTCTGATCAACTTCAATTTTCTTTTCCTTTCATTCTTCTATCTCTTCATCTTCTATTTCTATTTTTATTTTCTTCATTTCTTTCCTCTTTTATCTTTTTCTTCTTCTTTATTTTCTTCTTCTTCTTCTTCTTCTTCTTTTTCTTTTCTTTTCTTTTTCTTTTTTCTTCTTCTTTTTCTTCTTCTTTTCCTTCTTCTTCTTCTTCTTCCTTCTTCTTCTTCTTCTTCTTCTTCTTCTTCTTCTTCTTCTTCTTCTTCTTCTTCTTCTTCTTCTTCTTCTTCTTCATCCTTCTTCTTTTTCTTCTTCTTCTTCTTCTTCTTCTTCTTCTTCTTCTTCTTCTTCTTCTTCTTCTTCTTCTTCTCATCTTCTTCTTCTTCTCTTCTTCTTCTTCTTCTTCTTCTTCTTCTTCTTCTTCTTCTTCTTCTTCTTCTTTCTTCTTCTTCTTCTTCTCCTTCTTCTTCTTCTTTCTCTTCTTCTTCTTCTTCTTTTCTTCTTCTTCTTCTTCTTCTTCTTTTCTTTTTCTTCTCTTCTTCTTCTTCTTCTTCTTCTTCTTCTTCTTCTTCTTCTTTCTTCTTCTTCTTCTTCTTCTTCTTCTTCTTCTTCTTCTTCTTCTTCTTCTTCTCTTTTCTTCTTCTTCTTCTTCTTCTTTTCTTTTTCTTCTTCTCTTCTTCTTCTTTTTCTTCTTCTTCTTCTTCTTCTTCTTCTTCTCTTCTTCTTCCTTCTTCTTCTTCTTCTCTTCTTCTTCTTCTTCTTCTTCTTCTTCTTCTTCTTCTCTTCTTTTCTTTTTCTTCTCTTCTTCTTCTTCTTCTTCTCTTCTCTTCTTCTTCTTCTTCTTTTCTTTTTCTTCTCCGTTCTTCTTCTTTTCTTCTTCTTCTTCTTCTTCTTCTTCTTCTTCTTCTTCTTCTTCTTCTTCTTCTTCTTCTTCTTCTTCTTCTTCTTCTTCTTCTTCTTCTTCTTCTTCTTCTTCTTCTTCTTCTTCTTCTTCTTCTTCTTCTTCTTCTTCCTCTTCTCCTTCTCCTTCTTACAGGAAAGAATCTCGTTTAAACAAGGCATTTGCAATGCTCATGGATCGCCGCCGTATTAGAAATAAGATGATTCTATTCCTTAGTTATTTAAAATTTGAGAAAATTTGAACTTAGGTTAGGTATTCTTCAATTTGAATGCTTAATAAGAAAGAATAATAAAACACAGAGCTTCAGAGAGCCAATAGTTTTCCCCGATTCTCGCCGTTGTCAAATTAGCTTTACAATAATTGAAATTCTTCTCGTAAGATTCCTCTGAAACTTGAAGTTTTATAAATTTTTTTCAACAATAAATTCAAGCCGCCATATCTCGTACTGTAAACACTTACTTCCTAGTCTTGTAGCGTAATGTACTATTTTCTAATTCAACTGAAAAATACCTCAAATGAGTTAAAATGCTCTCAAAATATTCAATAATTATTGAGTAATAGAATTATCTTATTTCCAATATGGCCGCGATCCATGAACGTTGCAAATGACTTGTATCAACCGAGCTTCCTTCCTGTATCAATTTTGAACTCTGTATCACTATAGTCTGTCCAAGCAAAGAAGACCCTCTGGCAAGATGGGAAAATTACTTCAGCTCGGTCATTATTTATTCAAGAATCATCAATGTGATCTTAATAGTAAAACAAATTGATTCCTACAATTTGACATCTACTTGATAATTTTTGAACCAATATTGACCGAGCTCGAGTCATTCTTCGAGAATTATACTCTTTGAGCCCAATATTACTTCGAGAATTATAAATTTGGTATGAAATTGTAGATTAAATTGTTTCCTACAATTTGACATCGAATAGATAATTTTTGAACCAATATTGACCGAGCTCGAGTCATTCTTCGAGAATTATACTCTTTGAGCCCAATATTACTTCGAGAATTATTAATTTGGTATGAAATTGTAGATCGAATTGTTTCCTACAATTTGACATCGAATTGATAATTTTTGAACCAATATTGACCGAGCTCGAGTCATCCTCCCATCTTGCCAGAGGGTCTTCTTTGCTTGGACAGACTATAATGCGTAATGGAAATCTGAAGTCTGAAGGAGGCTTTGAAGAAATTAGATACGAAAAACGCAAGAGATATATGGAAGTACAGTCTGTCCAAGCAAAGAAGACCCTCTGGCACGATGGGAAAATGACTCAAGCTCGGTCAATATTGGTTCAAAAATTATCAATTCGATGTCAAATTGTAGGAAACAATTTGATCTACAATTTCATACCAAATTTATAATTCTCGAAGTAATATTGGGCAAGCTGGAGTCATTTTCCCATCTTGTCAGAGGGTCTTCTTTGCTTGGACTGACTATATTAGCCTATGGTGAAATAGGGAGGGATGAGTCGTTGAAAGAATAAAGAATAAGAATGCAAAGAAGAGAGAGAGAGAGAGTAAGATGCGTGTAAGGTGTGTAAGAAAGAGATGGAAATAGTTGTGAACAAGATAGCATCTGGATGTCTGTTGGCGGATTTTTCAATTACGTCTCCCTACCTACCCCATACATCACATGTATAGTCTTTCCAAGCAGACAAAAAGAAGACATTCTGGCAAGATGGGAGAATGACAGCAGATCGGTCAATATTGGTTCAATAATTATCAATTTGGTCTCTAATTGTAGTAAAAATTCTGCTCTACAATTTGAAACCAAATTTATAAATTTTGAACAAATATTGACCGAGCTGTAATCATTTTCCCATCATGCCAGAATGTCTTCTTTACATGGACAGACAAAATAATATGGGTTCAGGGTGAGGATGTTGAGTTGGATTTTATTGAAATGGAGAACGCAAATCGTTTGATAATTTCATCCTATCACTTTCTTTCATATGATTGTATTAGTTTCTGAATCAAATTCGATTTTATCAAAATGTTTCGTTTTTGGTACTGAATATCAATCAATGTCGTTCTTAAGATTTCAGTTCGTACAATTACTGTAATTATAGTAATTCTTCTGTAATTATAGTAATTCTTCTGTAATTATATAATTCTACTTGTAATTAAAGTAATATTATAAGTAGATTCAGATTGCTCAAAGCTGAATCATGTTTGATGATTTGGATGAAAGATTGAATATATTTCTCATGTTACATAATTACTATGTACTATACAGTATATTATTGATATACTTTTAAGTATACTTCATGATTGTGTATATAGCTATTACACAAATAGCTAATGTGCCCCATAGTTAAATATCACATAATATATAGTATATTATTAATAAGCTATACTTCACAAATAGTAACTAACACAAATAGTTGATATGCCATATACAGGGTGTTTCAGGAGGATTGTGCAATACTTCTCAGGCTGATTCCTTACACCAAGTAGACGAAAAAGTTCCATGGGACCAACCAGCAAAAACGCTTTGTTACCGAGATAACAATGGCGGAAAATTGAGATTTTTCAAAATATATTAATTTTTCTAATTTTTTAGAGGCTTTAGTGAGGTTCTAAAATAATTAAATCCTATGTAAAATTAGCTGAGGAATTCAATGAAACCAATTCCAAGTCTGTAACTTAAACGGTTATTGAGATAATTGGAAAAATATGCTAAAAACGCCATTTTTCAACAATAAGGGTTATAACTGGATAAGGAATCATAAAATTGTATTTTTTAATAATGGACGTTGAAGAGAGCTGGATTCTAAAGAAAAAGTTAAATGGCGGCGATTCAGCCTGAGAAGTATTGCACATTCCTCCTGAAACACCATGTATATATATATGGTGGTTTAAAGCTAAAATACAGCACAAAATAAGATGGCGATTAAAAATTAATGTATCTAGTTTTTAGTTATTGCATGTATACAAAATACAGCCTACTCAATAGAATGTAGCCTGAATAGAACATTACTTCAACAGGAGATTACAGAAATCATTACAGATAGAATACTCATTTAGTTATTCACTTCGTTGAAAATACAATCGTTCAAAATATTAATGAATAATGAATTTTATTTCCATCAGAAAAAACAAATAACATATTTTCGATTTGAAAAAACTGGAAAATAACTGACCACTACATCCAGTAAATGTGGCCAGTGTTCAGTAAAAATTATAAAGATAAATAAACAAATTGTGAGTCTAGTCTATACATTATTACAAAGCAGGAATACTGCCTACCTAACTATATTTCATTGAAACATACAGTATACTCATTCGATATTATTTGAAATTGAAACATATACCATTTGACAAAAAATTGAAATCTGAGTATCAAAAAATGCTCCGGAATTGACGCCATTTTAACTGTTCTCACCAACTCTCTACTCCTAAAACATTCAAAGTACTGATAATTTCGAATTCAGCTAGCAGATGACAGCAGCGTTTGGGTTATTCTAGTTTCAACTTCCATTGGACACGCCTCTAAGCTCCGCCTACCAGCGTTGTGATTGGTCGACGAAATCGGTTTGAGATAGTTCCAAAAGGCCACCAGCAGATGGCAGTATCAATAGGGTGGTTTCTAGCTTCAACTTCCATTAGACACGCCTCCAAGCCCCACCTACGCCATCGACGAATTTGGTTCGTATTAGTTGCAAATTCGGCCAGTAGATGGCAGCAGTTGTCGGGTTATGTTTCAGCTTTGACTTAGACACGCCTCGAAACTCCGCCTGCTCTTCTCTGATTGGTCGACAATGTTTCGCGAGCTCTCCCACAAAAAATGGCTGCTAGCAAGAAAATGGTGGATGATGTAGGACTACTCTCACACCACTGGCGGTTCGTGCCCACGAAACAAGTGAAGTGCTGTACAGTGAAAGATACGGGCACTTCACCTGTTTCGTGGGCACGAGCCGCCAGTGTCTTACACTAAATTGCTAATTCTATACGATTAGTTATGTTGAATTGTATAGTCTCCCCAAGCAAAAAAGACCCTCTGGCACGATGGAAAAATGACTCAAGCTCAGTCAATATTGGTAAAAGAAATTATTATTTCACTCTCAAATTGTAGGAAACAATTTTATCTACTAATAAGACTACATTTACAATTCTTGAACAAATATTGACCAAGCTGGAGTCATTTTCCCAACTTTCCAGAGGGTCTTCTTTGCTTGGACAGACTATATGCTCTATTCAAGTAATTGTAATAACTGAAAATTTATGTAATTAACGAAAAATTCAATTAATAAAATATTAATTGTCTTTTTTATAAAAATAACTAGTTCCACAGTGCACAATTTTCTTATTTTTATAACATGGGGATGACCCTCTTATGACAAAAATATGAATGATGTTGATTACTTCTTGGAGAAGGATCAAGCATCTTATTGGGGGGGGGGTTGTCAGGGGTTGGGGGGAGTTTTCCCTCCTGTGGGAAGACCACGGGTCATGATGGATGTCCTTGTCCCCCACTTTTGTCATTTTTTGTCGTTTTCTCAAGTTAGGGAAAGGAAGAAGAAGAGTTGTTGAGTGAGAAAGTGTTTTCCGCCGAAAGTCCCAGACGGGTGTCCAGTGTAACAGAAAAAGGGAAAACTGGACCCTACTTTTCTGGATTCTTCTACTTTTTCTAGACTCTGTGAATGGTGAGTGGAAAGGGAACGAGTCTACACTTTCAGGGAAATCTGGGTGCGATTGGAGTGGAAGTGAGATTGTGTAGGAATGCATAGGAATGAGAAGGATAGGAAGCACTGGCGGCTCGTACCCACGAAACGGGTGAAGTGCCCGTATCTTTTAATGTACAGCACTTCACCTGTTTCGTCGCCAGTGATAGGAAGAGGAAAGAGAAGGCAAAATACATTGAGTACTGGTAGCTGTAAAGGTGATATTGTGATAGTTATGCATATTAAATGGAAAAACAAAATATTGTAAAACATAAATTTATTTGTTGAAGAGTTGTGAAGGTGATATTTTGGTAGTTATCCATATTAAATAGGAAGGACAGTCAGTGTTATGAAGCGTTGATCTGTTAATCAGCAAATTCTGAGACAAGATATTGTCAAACCGCTGATTTATTCGAAATTTAAATACCGGCTTCGGTTGCTTCGATTGAAGAAGAAGAAGAAGAAGAAGAAGAAGAAGAAGAAGAAGAAGAAGAAGAAGAAGAAGAAGAAGAAGAAGAAGAAGAAGAAGAAGAAGAAGAAGAAGAAGAAGAAGAAGAAGAAGAAGAAGAAGAAGAAGAAGAAGAAGAAGAAGAAGAAGAAGAAGAAGAAGAGAGAAAGAAGAAGAGGAGGAGGAGGAGAAGAAGAAGGTGATGAAAGAAGAAGAAGAAGAAGAAGAAGAAGGAGGAAGAAGAAGAAGAAGAAGAAGAAGAAGAAGAGAAGAAGAAGAAGAAGAAGAAGAAGAAGAAGAAGAAGAGAAGAAGAAGAAGAAGAGAAAGGAAAAGAAGAAGAAGAAGAAGAAGAAGAAGAAGAAGAAGAAGAAGAAGAAGAAGAAGAAGAAGAAGAAGAAGAAGAAGAAGAAGAAGAAGAAGAAGAAGAAGAGAAAGAAAAAGAAGAAGAAGAAGAAGAAGAAGAAGAAGAAGAAGAAGAAGAAGAAGAAGAAGAAGAAGAAGAAGAAGAAGAAGAAGAAGAAGAAGAAGAAGAAGAAGAAGAAGAAGAAGAAGAAGAAGAAGAAGAAGAAGAAGAAGAAGAAGAAGAAGGAATAGAATAATATATTCTGGAACATCAGAGTAGTTTCTGGATTATAGGACAGCTGAAACAAATCCCGACAACTGCTACCATCTACCGGCCAGAAATAAGAAGTATTTCAAACCGATTTTTTCAGCCATTTGAAACGTTCTCGCAGCCATTTTCTATTCCAGAGCTCACAAAACACTGTCGACCAATCAGAATACAGCAGGCAAAGTTTCGAGGCGTGTCAAAGTTGAAACTTAAACATCACCCGACAGCTGCCACCATCTAACGGCCAATATGGGAGTCATTTCAACTCAACCAATCGCAACGTAGGTAGGCGGAGCATGGAAGTGTGAAATGGGTGGTAGAGGTGACCACCCTATCGCTACCGCCATCTTCTGGTGGATTATGGAACCGTTTCAAGCCAATTTCGACGACCAATCGCTAACGAAGGCGGGGATTGGAGGCGTGTCCAATGTCAATCGACCCTATAGCTAATGCCATCTGCTGGCGAAATTCGAAACTATTTCGAATGTTCTAGGTGTAGAGAGTTGAGAAGTACAGTTGGAATGGCTTTGTTAAAATGTCAATTTTCAACTTTCTTGGGTATTTGGCTTTCAACTCTTTTAGGAAACGTGTATGTTTCGAATCAAATCAATATCGTTTCGAAAAATGCAAAAGTTAAGAAAAATAATTAAAAGTGATAAAGTAAAAAATAGATTATAGTGATAGATAAGAGATTTTATAAAAGAATTTATAAAAAATAGAAGAAAACAAGAATTAGCTTCTCAGCAGATGCGGATTTCGTATAGGAATACAAATTAAGATGAGAAAAAGAATGATTAATACAACAAGAATAGTCAGGAAAGTTGAAGCTATAGTCTGTCCAAGCAAAGAAGACCCTCTGGCAAGATCGGAAAATGACTCCATCTTGATTAATATTGGTTCAAAAAATATTGATTTGGTCTCAGGATTGTAGATCAGAATGTTTCCCACAATATTAAAACCAAATAAATTATTTTTGAACCAATATTGACCGAGCTGGAGTCATTTTCTCATCTTGGTAGAGGCTCTTCTCCGCTTGTACGGACTATATCACCAATTTAGACGGGTTTCCTAGCTGACGTAAATTACTATAAACTAATGTAAAGCATATCTATCTAGCCTATGCCTCTTTTTATTTCCAAAACATCATCTATCCTATACTATAGGCATAGCTAAGTTACAACTCAAATTGACAACATCAGCTGATGGAGCGCACAAGGAGCAGACGAAACCGCCCAACTTTTTAGTGTCAGCTTTACAAGAGGTTTGAGAAGAAATAGTAAAGTGTACGTTTTCCTATATACCACGAAGGAAATCGTGGTTCCAAGGGGATTGAGGGAGAAAATGGGATGTGAGAGAGAGAGAGAGAGAGAGAGTAAAAGAAAGTAAGAAAGAGTTGAGTTAGAGAAAGAGAGAGAAGAAAATAAGATGATGATGGAATGAGAAAAAGTCTCCGAAGATCTTTTTCGCATTCTGCGTTCCGCTCGCTGGTCACTCTTTATCACCCCCGAGGGGTCGAAGGGGGGACCTCTACCCCCCAATTTCCAACAAAGGGGCTCCTAAGCAAACACACACACACACAGTTCTCGGCTTTTCGAAAACCCTGAGTGGTATAGACTGTCCAAGCAAAGAAGACATTCTGGCAAGATGGGAAAATAACTGCACCTCGTTCAATATTAGTTCAAAAATTATAAATTTAGTCTCAAATTGTAGTAAACATTCTGCTCTACAATTTGAAACCGAATTTATGAATTTTGAATCAATATTGACCGAGCCGGAGTCATTTCCCATCTTGCCAGAATGTCTTCTTTGCTTGGACAGCAGACTGTAAGGAGACGGCCTCTTTCCCCAGGGTCTTACCAAAGAGAGCGCCAACTTGTGCGAGCTGCATTTCAAATACCTGCTACAATATATTTTCCTATTTTGTGAAATTGTTATCGGCATAAAAAAGGAATCCTTTCACTGTGTTATAGCCTAGAGTATTGATTTGAGATAACAGAAATAGATATAGATATAACAGTTCTATATAGATATAGCATTGAGATAGTATATAGCATTGATCATATAGATATAGATAGTATAGATCTTCATTGTTAACAGTGAACTCAATCAAAATTCAGGATTTTTTAAAGTGAAAAGTGTTTTTTAGAGTTAAAATTGTAATGTAAACATTCAGCAACCATCATCATTCATTCACTATGTAGCCTAAACATCATCATCCACTTATCACCTTTGCTTAAAATACTTTATACAGGAATAAGAATTTTTTCTACAAAATTAAACCAAATTAATACTTTTTAAGTAAGTTTTGACCGAGCTGGTGTCATATTCCATGTTTTATTTATTATTTGTTGTTACAATATTGTGACTTATACAGTGTGTTCCAGGAGGAATGTGCAATACTTCTCAGGCTGATTCCTTACACCAAGTAGACAAAAAAGTTCCATGGGACCAACTACCAAAAACGCTTTGTTACCGAGATAACGATGGCGGAAAATTGAGATTTGTTAAAACATTTTAATTTTTCTAATTTTTAGAGGCTTCACTCAGGTTCTAAAATGATCAATTCCCATGTAAAATTGGGTGAAAAATTCAATGGAACCAGTTTCAAGTGTGTAACTTCAACGGTTATTGAGATAATTGGAAAAATATGCTAAGAAATCCCTTTTTTCTAACAATAAGGTTTATAACTAAATACGGAAACATAAATTTGTATTTTTTATTGATGGAAGTTGAAGAGAGTCGGATTCTCAAGAAATAGTTGGCTGGCGGCGATTGTGTAAATCTTACCCAAATCTCAGAAATAGCGATCAGATCGAAAATTGCAAAATCGCTACTATACACAAATTCATAACTTGTGCTACGTTTTGTCAATTTTTCGATTTTCGATCGCTATTTCTGAGATTCTGGTAAGATTTATACAATCACTTTCATTCCATTGAATTTTTCAACTAATTTCACATTTGAATTGATTATTTTAGAACCTGAGTGAAGCCTGTAAAAAATTAGAAAAATTAATATATTTTGAAAAATCTCAATTTTCCGCCATTGTTATCTCGGCAACAAAGCGTTTTTGGGGGTTGGTCTCATGGAACTTTTTTGTCTACTTGTTGTTAGGAATTAGCCTGAGAAGTATTTCACATTCCTCCTGAAACACCCTGTATACAGTAATAAATTATATCTTATACTCAATAATTATAGTCTGTCCAAACAAAGAAGACATTCTGGCAAAATGGGAAAATGTCTGCAGCTCGGTCAATATTGAATTGAAAATTGTAGTCTCAAATTGTAGGAGAAATTCTGCTCTACAATTCAAGACTGAATTTATACCCTCTGGCAAGATGAGAACATGACTCCAGCTTGGTCAATATTGGGTCAAAAAGTATCGATCTGGTCTCAATTATTGTAGGAAACATTTTGATCTACAATTTGAGACCAAATCATCAATTATTGAACCAATATTGACCGAGCTTGAGTCATTCTCACATCTTGCCAGAGGGTTTTTTTTGCTTCGACAGACTAAAGAATGTCTGTGTCATCTATTTAAAGTTGATGCCAAATCGTAGGCGGTTTCGTCTGCTCCTTGTGCGCTCCAACAGCTGAAGTTGTCAATCATAGCTTATCATTTATAATAATTTATTTAAGAGATTGAGATACAATGAGATTGAAATACAGGCCAAGTTCAAAATAATAGAAATTTTTTTCTATTAGGTGATTTTAAAAGTAAATGTTACAGTTCAACAATACAGTATTGTTGTATTGTTTTCTTGATGACTTTGTAATTAGGTCTACTGAAGTATACTATCTAATAAATAATCACAGTTAAGTACCCTTGAAATAATTTTATTTTACTTCATGACTTGTTTTGACTTTATAGTAGGCATTATTTCATTATTAAGTGAAATTAATGAAATAATTTTGTTCATTTCAGTTGATAATGACTTTGAAATTGATACTAGTCGTGAAGAGAAATTAGATAGTGATTAATTATTCAGTTAGTCTCATTAATGTATATTTATTCCTACTTGAAATTTCGACTTCTGAAGGAAGGATCAAAGAGTTGTCATTAAGCTATGCCTAGATGATGTTTTTGAAATTAAAAAAAGTCAATATAGTTGCTTTAGAACGTTATATCCAGAGAGAATAGAATATAGAAATATTCCATTCTCCCTGGTTATATCTCACTCACAAGAGACAGGCGAAAACGCCTTAATTTTTGGCGGCAGCTGGAAAGACAGATATTTCCTCCCATATTCCCAATTCACATATAGTCTGTCCAAGCAAAGAAGACCCTCTGGCAAGATGGGAAAATGACTCCAGCTCGGTCAATATTGATTCAAAAATTTTACATTTGGTCTTAAATTGTAGAGCAGAATGTTTCCTACAATTTGAGACAAAATTTATAATTTCTGAATAAATATTGACCGAGCTGGAGTCATTTTCCCATCTTGCCAGAGGGTCTTCTTTGCTTGAACAGACTTCATTCAGAATTCATTCTCTTCGTAACGTAAAACAAACTAAACTACAAAACTCAAACCAAACTATAGTCTGTCCAAGCAAAGAAGACCCTCTGGCAAGATGATAAAATGACTCCAGCTCGGTCAATATTGGTTCGAAAATTATTGGTTTGGTTTCAATCGTAGGAAATTTCCTGATCTATAATTTGATACCAAATCAATATTTTTTGAACCAATGATGACCGAGCTGGAGTCATTTTAGCATCTTGCCAGAGGCTCTTCTTTGCTTGGACAGCCTATACAATTCTAGACAAACCTCAACACAAAACTATCTCAATCACTAATAGCAAACATGAATGGGAGTCATCTAGCTGTGAAGACCCCCGTTACAATACAATATACACTGTTATGACGTATCTTCTCGGCTTGCACAAACTGGACCTCTGAGGACTCAATGTTGATTTAACAGTGTTGAGAAACCGAAATGTATTATTTTATCATTTGATGTCATTTCCGACTAGGAGAATATTGTATTCCCTATGTGATAGGGGCTATGACAAGTCAAAAGTTACATTTAATAGAGTATAGTGGTCGATGAAAGAAGACATTCCGGCAAGGTGGGAAAATGTCTCCAGCTCGGTCAATATTGATTGAAAAATTATAAATTTGGTCTCAAATTGTAGGAAACATTCTGCTCTACAATTTAATAGCAAATGTAAAATTTTTAAATCAATATTGACCGAGCTGGAGTCATTTTCCCATCTTGCCAGAGTGTCTTCTTTGCTTGAACAGACTAGAACATAATTTCAACTTGTTCTCTCTACCCTACGACCCTTTTTGCCATGAATATAGTCTGACCAAGCCAAGAAGAGCCTCTGGCAAGATGGGGAAATGACTCCAGCTGGGTCAATAATGTTTCAAAAATTATTAATATGGTCTCAAATTGTAGGAAACAATTTGATCTACTATTGAGACCACATTTATAATTCTTGAACAAATATTGATCAAGCTGGAGTCATTTTCCCATCTTGCAAGAGGCTCTTCTTTGCTTGGCCAGACTATGCCATCAATGATTATTTGGCTATCAAATGTTAGCTCTGGCGAAAGTACGATACACTCAAGGGATTCAAAAAGATCTCTCTTGCTGTTGAGTCTATTTAGGACAAGGTCTACCAGAGTTGAATGCATGAAAATAGTCCTATGGAAACTGGAGAACTCTCTCACTCATCCCGCATTCATGGATGGTATCATTTTATCAGTTTTTTTAAAGAAATGAATGAATTTTCATTCATAATCAGCTGTTTTGGCAACGTTGCATCAAGTTTCATTGGACTATTTTCATGCGTTCAACTCTAGAGGGAAACTTTAAATCTATACACACTGGCGGCTCGTACCGACGAAACAGGTGAAGTGCTAGTATCTTTCACTGTACAGCACTTCACCTGTTTCGTGGGCATGAGCCGTCAGTGCTATACTATATGACTACATAGAGTATAAGTATAGTATGTCCAAGCAAAGAAGACCCTCTGGCAAAATGGGAAAATGACTCCAGCTCGGTCAATATTGATTCAAAAATTCTACATTTGGTCTTAAATTGTGGAGCAGAATGATTCCTACACTTTGAGACAAAATTTATAATTTCTGAATCAATATTGACTGAGCTGGAGTCATTTTCCCATATTGCCGGAATGTCTTCTTTCATCGACCACTATTCGCTATGAGCATCTACCGTGCTGCGCTCTGGTGGATTATCGTGTGTACTTTTCTACGCGTTTTAGCATACAAAGCATAGCGCTAAATGGGAAAAACGCATTTATAATTAGAATGGAATTATTTGCTGCTTCATGCATTTCTCAGTAATTAGAACATGATATTTAGGATAGGAATGTTAGTTATTGATAGTATTATAGCTCATTATATTAGAAAAATCCTAGTTTTCAAGTATTTGAGAGCAGACAACTGCAAACAGATGTAATTGAGAGTCGACAAAAACTTTGAGATAACAGCTGATAAGTTATCTTACATGAAAATGAAAAATTTGACGCAAGCTCACATTTATTTGAAAAATTGAATGATATGAATATTCCTTATTAAAACATAATTAATAGAGTTTTTGCGTTGATAGTAACAGCTTATTAGATTAACTAACATAAAAACTATTCATGTACATTACCTCATGTACAGGTTAGAATGGAGCACTCCATGGTCCTACTTGATCGATAAATTCTTTTGCACGTAAACAAAACAATTAGGTTACCTTCACCTATCAATATTTATTCAATGCAGTGAACCATTCTTTTTATTGATGAAACTTATGTATGGCAACTGGAAAAGTGTAGAGCTTGAAATTTCCATTGTGTGTTTTATTTTTACAATCCAGAACACAACAAATTCTCCAGAACATTATTATGGGTTTAGCCCTATCTCCTCCAATGTTAATTCACTCAATTTTTCGCCGAAATGATCCGCCAATAGCGCCTCGATCGCCAAAAATATCCTTTCCACCCACTTGCACACAGCGAATACTCTATTACATGTAACTTTTGACTTGTCATAGCCCCTATCAAATAGGGAATACAATATTCATTTAAAAAAGGTTGGGCGGTTTCGTCAGTCTCTTGTACGTTATTCAATCTACCAACAGCTGATTTAAAGCAGCTATTGTCTCTTTCTGTTTTACAAAAACATAATCCAGGTTTCAAACATTGTTATCAGCTCAATAATGAAAACTCTTATTGTCAACATCAGCTGTTGAAACATATAAGGAGTAGATGAAACAGCTTAACCTTTTGCTAACAGCTGATGTAAATCATCTATTAACACTTTTCATTTGAAAAATATGATGTAGGCATAGCTGAATGACAGCTAGTTCTAACAACATCAGCTGTTGGAGCGTACAAGGAGCAGAAGGATGCGCACAACTTTTTGACGTCAGTTTTGTTAGTCAGCTAGTTTCGCTCGCTCTCGAAATTTCGGGGCTCAATGAGGTGGGTAATTGTGGGTGGGGAGGCAGTGGGGGGTTTTTAGACAACCCCATCGTTTGAAAATCCCTAACACGCGGTAACCAGTATAATCTGTACAAGCAAAGAAGAGCCTTGATGGGAAAATGACTCCAGCTCGGTCAATATTCGTTCCTAAAATAATGATGTGGTATCAAAGTGTAGATAAGAATGTTTCCTACAATTGGAACCAAATCAGTATATTGTTTTGAACCAATATTGACCTAGCTGGAGTGATTTTCTCGTCTTGCCAGAGGCTCTTCTTTGCTTGTACAGAGTATACCAGCACCACCACATTAGAGCCGCATTAAAATGCAAATTATCAATAGCGAGTGGGCGATGCTCGAAGGGGGTAAGGGGGGTTTGTTAACCCCCCCAAGGGAGGTTGTAATGGGCAGAAAGTTGGCCCCCAGAGGTACCCTACCACCCCTCCACCCATACCAGCGGAACTTCCCCCGTCATCATCATCATCATCATCGTTTGCAAAACGAGCTCATCAAATTCCAGACGTTGTGTGAATTCATCAAAATAATTATATAGGTACTTTATCTCTCTCTCTCTCTCTCTTGTTCTTTTTTGTTATTCTCTCGTACTCTCTTTCTATTTCTTCAATCTAGCTTGGTACTCTTTTCATTTCTTTCTTCTAGTTTTCTTTTCTTTCTTCATTCTTTTCTTTTTCTTTTCTTTCTTTTCTTTCTTTACTTTTCTTTTCTTTCTTTTACTTTTCTTTTCTTTCTTTACTTTTCTTTATTTCTTACTTTTCTTCTCTGTCCTTATTTTTTCTTTCTTTCTTTTCTTTATTCTCCCTTCTCCCCTCCTTCTTTCCTTCTCTTCTTCTCCTTCGCCTTCTTGTTTTCCTTCCTTCTTTTCTGTCCTTATTTCCTTTCTTTTCTTTCTCCTTCTTTCTCCTTTCCTTCTCCTTCTTACTCCTTCTCCTCAGCTTTCATCTCTAGTATTCTTCTTCTCCTTCTCCTTCCTTCACCTTCTCCTCTCCTTCTCCTTCCTTCTCCTTCTCTCTTTCCTTCTCTTCCCTTTCTTCTCCTTCTCTTCTATCTCTTCTCCTTCTCCTTGTCCTTCTCATCGCCTTCTTCTTTTCCTTCTCATTCTCCTTCTTTTCCTTCTCTTTTCTTCACTTCTAGCATCATCATCTATCTTCTCTTTTCTCTTTTCATTTCTCATCTTCTTCTTCCTTTCTTCCTTCTCCTTCTCCTTCTCCTTCTCCTTCTTCCTTCTCCTTCTCTCCCTTCTCATTCTCTTTATTCTCTTTTCTAATTTTTTCTCCTTCCTCTCTTTTCTCCTTCCACCTTCCTTCTTCTCCTCCTCTTCTTCTCCTTCTCTTCTTCTCTTTTTCTTTCTTTTTCTCTCTTCTTCTTCTTCTTCTTCTTCTCCTTCTCCTTCTTCTCTTCTTCTCTTCTTCTTCTTCTCCTTCGTTCTTCTTCTCCTTCTCCTTCTTCTTGCCTCTTCTTTTCTTCTCCTTCTCCTCTTCTTCTTCTTCTTCTTCTTCCTTCTTCTTCTTCTTCTTCTCCTTCTCCTTCTTCTTCTTCTTCTTCTTCTTCTTCTTCTTCTTCTTCTTCTTCTTCTTCTTCTTCTTCTTCTTCTTCTTCTTCTTCTTCTTCTTCTTCTTCTTCTTCTTCTTCTTCTTCTTCTTCTTCTTCTTCTTTCTTCTCTATCAAGTTACGTTCTTCTCATCCTCTGCCTATCTATCCCGAATTGAAAGATATGTGATGAGGTTTCGGTTATTAGGTTTGTTTGCAGATTGTTGCAGATATAGTCAGTCCAAGCAAAGAAGACATTCTGGCAAGATGCGGAAATGTCTCCAGCTCGGTCAATATTGGTTCAAAAATTACCAAATCAATCTCAAATTGTAGGAAACATTCCGGTCTACAATTTGCAACCGAATTTATCATTTTCGAACCAATATTGACCAAGCTGGAGTAATTTTCCCATCTTGCCAGAATGTCTTCTTTGCTTGCACAGAGACTACAGCAGCCAACCAATTTCTGTGTGGCAAGCAGAAATAGAAATATAATTCCAACATACGAGATGGGATCGCTTTAATTTTGAGTGATGCTATGATGAAGGTAGACTAATAAAATTATTTACCTCGGGATTCGCTCTTTGTGAATCAGTACAAGCATTCGGGATATGTTTACTGAAGGTAGGTTTCCATCAAGGTGTATAGAATAGAAGAGGTGGGGCAGAGTGAAGCAGCTGACTATGATACTGACGTCACGGAGTTCCTCTAGTCAAAAATTTAGCATTGATTTCCCTATCCTTGACGAAAAATCGTACGCTTTTTCCAATTAACGAAATACAGAATTGTTTAAAAGATAAATCACTTATATGAGCTTGTAGAGAATTTCAAGACCTACATTTTGAGTGTTTTAAATCTATATTTTACTCGAATTTAACATGAGAAAAAGTCCGTTAACGTGTCTCGGGAATACTCTGCAGCTGGGCTAATGCAATTATGGATAGCAATGCTATCAAATGCAATGTATCTTATAATAGCATTGCTACTCATAATTGAATTAGCCCAGCTGCAGAGCACTCCCGAGACACATTAACGGACTTTTTTCATGTTAAATTTGATTAAAACATAGATTTGAATCACTCAAAATATAGGCCTTGAAGTTCTCTACAAGCTCATATAAGAGATTTATCTATCAAACAATTCTGTATTCCGTTAATTTGAAAGAAGCGTGCGATTTTTCGTCAAGAATTCCCTATCCTATGCTAAATTTTTGAGTAGAGGAACTCCGTGACGTCAGTATCATAGTCAGCTGATTCACTCTGCCCCACCTCTACTATTCTACACACCTTGGGTTTCTATCACCACAAGTCGCAGACACAAGATGCAATAGAAAACGTCGTTGTATAGAGTAACTCAAATTGAAAAATCAGCTGACCAGTGCAGGGCCCTCGCGTGGGGTGTGCGGAGTGTGCGACCGCACAGGGCGCCAAGGCCAAGGGGCGCCGCGGTGGCTGATGCAAAACAGGAATTAAAAAAAATTCAATTGTGCTATTAGAATAATTTTTCACTATTTGATAAAAAAACGTATTCCACCAACAACTTGAATCCACAAGAAATTATTTCCTCTGCATAAAGTCATTCATCATAATGAATTGATCAATTATATTGAAAAACCACGATATGAAGCAAGCCAAGAAACACCCCTCTTAGATTTAGCCTAATTCTATTGTTGGCTGACAACCACCTTACACTCAATGACAAGCCAGTTTCCGATACCAATATTTCTCTCTAACATTTTTACCGAATTGTTTTAGTTAACTCTTTCTCGGTAAAAGGTCGTTATTAGATCATGAATTGTTTGAGTTCTATTTCATTATATTCATTGTATAAAAAAATTAAATTGAAAAAATTGTATAAAAAATACTCATAGAATTAATGAGTATAAGATGGGAGTGCGATATCATATTTTAATCTCATTTCATACAGCATAAAACTATTGAAGTCTAGTACCTGCCTAAGTTACACAATAAAAGTCAAAATGGATCTAAATTCTATCAATAAATTCTTCAAATACTTAATTGATGAATCTTACCAGCCTGAATACATAAATAAATATTATATTATCAGCACAAGATCGTCAATAGTGAATCAGCGTAATTTTTTGTGTTGGCCTATGATATAGCATCCATAATTTTCTTGCTAGCAGCCATTTTCTAAGACAGAACTCACGAAACACTGTCAACCAATCAGAAAAGAGCAGGCGGGGCATGAAGGCGTGTCAAAGTCAAAACTGAAACATCACCCGTCAACTGCTGCCATCTACTGGTTGAATTTGAAAACTTTTCCAGCCGATGTTTTCGGCCATTTTGATCGTAGGCGGAGCTTGGAGGCGTGTCCAATGGAAGTCGAAGCAAGTCTCCCTATTGCTACTGCCATCTGCAGGCTGAATTCAGAGCTATTTGATTGTTATTCGAGAAAGTTGGGTAGAGCAGTGAAAATGGCTGAAATCTTCAATTTGCTTGTTATTGAGTTTTCAATTTTTTGTTAAAACATATTTATTTCCAGTGAAATGGAATATTTATGATGATTCCCATTATTTTTCTGTGAAAAATTCATCATTCTCTTTTGTATGTGCTTTCAAACAAACTAATAAAATGAATTAGTTAATAATCAAAAATTTTATTTAAATGATAAGGTACGGTACATTGTGGCAGTTTTTCTCAATGTGAATAATTTAAAATATTTTTTATTAATTCCTGTAGGTTTTTGCTTATCACGTATCTGACACATAGAAATATAAAACAATACGTTGGGATACATTAAAAAATAAGCAAGTCCCTATAATATTTTTTGCCACACCACATGCTACATTGGGATTGCTTATGAGAAAAATGTGAACATGCAAAACAGCTAGAATCATGTTTGGCTTTGAATATATTATAATATGTTGGATGGCATTCATCTGGTAATGAGGGGGGCGCCTGCCAAAATCTTGCACAGGGCGCCAAAAAACCACGCAAGGGCCCTGGACCAGTGTGCGTTGCTCTGTACAACTTCGTGTTTCCATTGCATCGTGGGCATACTTTTTCACGAGAGATGAAAATAGCATAGGAGAAATGTTAATGTGTACATTGTCCCTTAAATCTAATAACAAGTTTAAATAAATTGAGCACGCTCTTGTTGTTGAGAGGCCGTCGTATTCCCAAAGACAAAAATCATTAAGCAAAGTCTTTGTTTTGCAATCAACGCTAACGACAAAGAACAAAGAACAAAGAGCTCATCATCAAAGTCAAATAATTTCACGCGTGAACACGGAGGAATGACCCTAGTCTGGACATCAGAGACATCATTAGAGGGGAAATAAGGGGTTCCAAGAATGAGGATGCGAAATTCCAAACTCCCTCAATAATCCCTTGTACCTAAGGGAGGTTTTGAAACCATATTCTGTTGTTGAATTTGATGATTTCCCAGTGATAGTTCTTCTATTTAATTGTTCATTAAATTGAAATACAAGAAGATTTAAACGCAGACAATTCCATATCCTCATTTTTTCAATTTTAACTAGGTGATAATATATGAAAAAATTATGAGTGTTAGGGGTCTACAGATAAAGAAGAAGGTTATGTTCACACTTGTAACTCAAATTCTACACGAATTTTCAGTTCTGAAGTTGGAAAACTATAAAAAAACAGGATTAAGAATTTGAAAAGTTATTTTTGAGAATAGCCTATAGAAAAAAACGTACTTTTCTGCGTGATTATGATGTTGCATATCCATTCTTTTCTCCACTTTAAATTAAAACACACTGATACTAGTATATAGTGAAAATCAAACTTCAGACATAGGGCTATTTCAAATAATTGATAGATAAAAATAAATAAATCAAATACCCTTTTTCTAATTATTTTAAAATATTATTTCTACAGAGACATGTTTCAAGCTTAAGCCCGTTTTCAATGTCAAATGGTCCCTTCACGGGTTTAAGAAAGGGTATTTGATTCATTTATATTTATTAATTAGAATACAGTGTTCTATTATCCGTGTTCAAACCGATAAAGGTGGAGTTTCCTTTATGCGTAACGCTCCGACGGTCGGCCGCCGTCGAACAGTTGTGGCCAATCACAGGTCTTGTTGTTTAAGCACAGGGACAAGAGATGTGATTGGCTACAGCTGTTCGACTGCGGATGACCGTAGGACAATCTCGCATAGAAGAAAACCCACCTTAATAAAACATTCATCAAAGTGCAATATTTCTAAACTTATGAAGTTTTAGTCTGTCCAAGCAAAGAAGACTCCCTCTGGCAAGATGGGAAAATGACTCCAACTCGGTCGATATTGGTTCAAAAATTATTGATCTTGTCTCAATTGTAGGAAACATTCTAATCCACTATTAAGAACACATTTATAATTCTTGAACAAATATTGACCAAGCTGCAGTCATTTTCTCATATTGCCAGAGAGTCTTCTTTGCTTGAGCAGACTATAGTTCGTCTTCAGACTGAACTATCAACTCAGTTTAAAGAAGACAAAACATTGGATCGAAACGTACGTAAAAACAAGGAACAAGGAACATAGAAAACAAGGAACAAGGAACATAGAAAACAAGGAACGTAAGTAAGGTTGGAAATCATTTTCAGATATCAGTGTTTTAGAATTGATATGTTTTTAGAACTGACAGATTTCTCCTGATTTTCCAACCTTATATTGTAACTATAGCCTGTCCAAGCAAAGAAGACCCTCAGGCAAGATGAGAAAATGTCTCAAGCTCGGTCAATATTGGTTCGAAAATCATAAATTTTTTCTCAAACGTAGGAAAAATTCTAATCTACAATTAGAGATCAAATTGTAAATTTTTGAACCGAAATTGACCGAGCTGGATTAATTTTCCCATCTTGCCGGAGGGTCTTCTTTGCTTGGACAGACTATAGGATGTAGGACTATATCACTATTGTATCATGTTGCATTTTCTCCACTTTCTGCCTTATTCTGTAGTTTCTCCTCTCTTCCTCATCCTCCTCCTCCTCCTCCTCCTCCTCCTCCTCCTCCTCCTCCTCCTCCTCCTCCTCCTCCAACTCCTCCTCCTCCTACTCCCTTTTCACTCCCACCCATCCACTGAATCATTAACAAGTTGTTGCGGGTATAAGCAGTGAATTGTGTAGCAGCCGCCCAAAACCAGCAAACACGCGGAATTTCTTACTTATCAAGTTGGCTGCCTGGTCGGCCGGCTAAGCCCGAAACTTCCTTGCTATGGTCATCGCTCAACACTGAACTTCACGTATAGTCTGACGAAGCAAAGAAGAGCCTTTGGCATGATGGGAAAACGACTCCAGCTTGGTCAATATTGTTTAAAAAATGATTAAATTTGATCTCAAATTGTAGGAAACAATTTGATCCACTTATTAAGACCACATTTATAATTCTTGAACAAATATTGACCAAGCTGGAGTCTTTTCCCCATCACGCCAGAGGCTCTTCTTTGCTTGGTCAGACTATACATACCGCGTTGTTGGACTTAATTTCCAGCTTAGCTATTCGTTCATTCCTCAATCCTCCTCCTCCTCCTTCTTCTACTTCTTCTTCTTCTTCTTCTTTCTTCTTCTTCTTCTTCTTCTTCTTCTTCCTTCTTTCTTCTTCTTCTTCTTCTTCTTCTTCTTCTTCTTCTTCTTCTTCTTCTTCTTCTTCTTCTTCTTCTTCTTCTTCTTCTTCTTCTTCCTTCTTCTTCTTCTTTCTCTTCTCTTCTTCTTCTCTTTCTCTTCTTCTTCTTCTTCTTCTTCTTCTTCTTCTTCTCTTTCTTCTCTCTCTTCCTCTTCATTTTCTTCTTCTTCTTCTCCTCTTCTTCTTCTCTTTTTCTTATCTCTTCTTCTTCTTTTCTTCTTCTTCTTCTTCTTCTTCTTCTCTTCTTCTTCTATCTCCTCCTCCATCTCATCTCCTCTCTTCTCTCCTCTCTCTAATTTTAACTCTTTTCACTCACATTAACTCTCTCTTCTCATCTCACTCCTCATCTCTCCTCTCACTCTCTCTCTCTCTCTCTCTCTCTCTCACTCTCTCTCTCTCTCAATCTCTCAATCTTTCTGTGTTCTCTTATTGAATGGATAAACAATTTGCAAAGGGGCAAACTCAGTAATAATAATAGCAGAAGTTGCGGGCTGAGCCAAATTCCTTGTTTGAGAGTGTGTTGAGAGTTGTGTGTGTGTGTGTACATGTTATGAAAGGCAACCCGACCTGAATGAAGGAGAAAAAGATAAGAGATATTGGAGTAAGAGGAAGAAGAAAATGAAGGAACAGAAGGAGAAGAAGGAGAACAAAATAAGGAGAAGAGGAAGAAGAAGAAGAAGAAGAAGAAAATTAGGAGAAGTGGAAGGAGGAGAGAAGGGAAAGGGAGGATGAGAGGAGGAAGAATAGAAACAAGAAGAAGAGGAAGAAAGAAGAAGCAGAAGAAAATTAGGAGAAGAGGAAGAGAAAAGAAGAAAATTTGGAAAAGAGGAAGGAAAAAAGAGAAGAGGGAGGACAGGGATGAGGAGGAGGAGAAGAATAGAAACAAGAAGAAGAGGAAGAAAGAAGAAGCAGAAGGAAATTAGGAGAAGAGGAAGAGAAAAGAAGAAAATTTGGAAAAGAGGAAGGAAAAAAGAGAAGAGGGAGGACAGGGATGAGGAGAAAAATATGAATAGAAAGAAGAAGAAGAAGAAGAAGAAGAAGAAGAAGAAGAAGAAGAAAAAGAAGAAGAAGACGAAGAAGAAGAAGAAGAAGAAGAAGAAGAAGAAGAAGAAGAAGATGATGATGATGATGATGATGATGATGATGATGATGATGATGATGATGATGATGAAGAAGAAGAAGAAGGATGATGATGAGGTGGAGAAGAAGTAGATGAGAAACAAAGAAGGTGTTTGGAGAAGAGGAGGAAGAGATGAAAAAGAAGAAGAAGAAGAAGCGTGAAGAAGAAGAAGAAGAAGAAGAAGAAGAAGAAGAAGAAGAAGAAGAAGAAGAAGAAGAAGAAGAAGAAGAAGAAGAACGAGACTCAGAATGTAGTAACTCTTGTACCCTAAACTTGGCTTATCAAACAAAGCAATAGGTCTGCTGTGTTATTCGGTTTCAACATGATATGACCTCACATTGGAAATTTCTCGTCAAGATTTCTCATATAGCATCACACAGTAAAGTGGTTTCCAAAGAGCAAATTTATAGAATCTTGAAGGCATGTCTATTATCAGGAAACTCTATCATGTTCAGTGAATTTTCATGAACAAGATTATACAAGTTTGGATCTAGGCATTCTTTCATATTATCCAAACAGAGAAGGCTTCCTGGCAAGATAAGAAAATGACTCCAGCTCGGTCAATGCTGTTTTGTAAATTTTTTATTTCATCTCAAATTGTAGATCAGAATGTTTCCTACAATTTGAGATTGAATTGAATTGATTTGAATTGAACATTTTTGATCCAATATTGACCGAGCTGTAGTAATTTTCCAATCTTGCCAGAATGTCTTCTTTGCTTGGACGGACTGTATAGTTGAGTGGATATAAAAGTGGCAACCTGCTTGTAGGCCTCGGCCCTTCATGGGCTGTTGAGCCATTGACAACTGTTACTGCTTTTGCCACATCTCAACTAATAATAGACGCAATGTGAACAATACTTACCCACCTGCCTGTAAGATTGTTTCCTATTGGTTGCAAAGCAAAGAGGTACCATCCAATCACACCGTTTCATGGAAGGAAGGATTCCTTGATCCTTTTGACAATAAAGGACGAAGCAGCTTGATCCTTTGGAACAATGCGTCAGCCAATCAGTTAGACATTTCCAAGGACACGGTCGTCTCTTGAAAACTACCCCCCCCTCCACCTTCTATTTGAACCCTAAATAATGGTGGGGGGGGGGGTTTGAGCACCTGAATCGATTTTAAGCGCTTGTTTACGATATCGTGAACAATTGGCTTGCTGGCTGTGGTTGTAGTCTGTCCAAGCAAAGAGGACACATTCTGGCTAGATGGGAAAATGACTCCAGCTCGGTCAATATTGGTTCAATAATCATAAATTTGGTCTCGAGTTGTAAAGCAGAATGTTCAACCCTCAACCCTCTACCCTCTACCCTCTACCTTCCACCCTTCACCCTCTACCCTCCACCCTCTCTACCTTCCACCCTTCACCCTCTACCCTCCACCCTCCACCCTTTACCCTCTATCCTCCCCCTCCACCCTCTACCCTCTACCCTATACCCTCTAACCTCTACCCTTCACCCTCTACCAACCACCCTCCACCCTCTACCCACCCCCTCTACCCTTTACCTTCCACCCTCTACCCTCTACCCTCCACTCTGTACCCTCTACCCTCTACCCTCTACCTTCCACCCTCTACCGTCTAACCTCAATCCTCTACCCTCTACCCTTCCCTCTCCATGCTCTGTTATACAATATCATATATATATAATATATATTGTAATAATGATATTATTACGATGGATGTTCTATAGATTTACCATCTACCCTCCACCCTCTACCCTCTACCCACCGGCAGTGCGGCCTAAGCCTAATAGACTCTATCTAGTCCACCACATTAAGCTCACTTTTCAGTCAGTCCAAGCAAAGAAGACACATTCTGGCAAGATGGGAAAATGACCCCAGCCTGCGTCAAAATTGGTTCAAAAATTATAAATTTGGTCTCGAACTGTATAGAGCAGAATGTTTCCTACGATTTGAGATTCACAATTATTGTCGAACGAGTTGAAGATATTTTCCCATCTTGCCAGAATATCTTGTTTGATTGGACAGACTATAATTTATCTTTCATTAAAGTAAGGCGAAGTTAGCACTCGCAGGTCCTCTCTTACACTTAACCTTAAAGGATACTGGGTTAAATTTTCCCCTACACTGCAATCCGCCGTTATTCTATATATCACTAAGCATATTCTGAATAAATAGTTTGGTTGTTATTATTGGAGTTTTTCAGTTTATCTATAGATATAATTTGACACCTTGTAGGATCGGAATGGTCTGTAGTTGTCGGGAAGTAAACGTGTAGTACAAGTAGTCACAATAATTCAAATATCTTAGCACTGGCGGCTCGTGCCCACGAAACAGGTGAAGTGCCCGTATCTTTTACTGTACAGCACTTCACCTGTTTTGTGGGCTCGAGCCGCCAGTGTGATTTAGTCAAGAGTGACTAGAAATACTCCTATTCATGTGATTCAATTGAACTAATCTTCAACAGACTCTATCTAGTCCACCACAATAAGCTCACTCTATAGTTTGGTCGAGCAAGAAGACCTTCTGGCAAGACGGGAAAATGACTGCAGCTCGGTCAATATTGGTTCAAAAATGATAAATTTGGTCTAAACTTCTAGACAACATACTGCTCTACATTTTGGAACTAAATTCATAAGTTTTGAGTAAATACTGACCGAGCTGTGTTCATTCTCCAATCTTGTCAGAATGTCTTCTTTGCTCGACCAGACTTTTCACCAGTTGTGGCTTGACGTCTCGACGCTTGCCCTGAGGCGTCTTGGAGAAGGGAGGCCCTCCACCTATCACCCCCACCCACCAAAATGTCAGAACTTGCCCGAAAAGTGCCCAGGGCCCTAACTTGGGCCCTAGCGCCCTCCAACTTGGGCCCACCCTCGTGCAATTATACTACCTCACCAAAGTATTAATTAGTGTCCCCTCCCCAAGTTCAAGCTGTTGGTGGGTTGACAATGGATGAATGAATCTAGTTTACTAGCTATAGTCTGTCCAAGCGAAGAAGACCCTCTGGCAAGATGGGGAAATGACTCCAGCTCGGTCAATATTGGTTCAAAAATTATCAATTCGATCTCAAATTGTAGGAAACAATTCGATTAAGACCACATTTGTAATTCTGGAACAATCATTGGCCAAGCTAGGGTCATTTTCCCATCTTGCCAGAGGGTCTTCTTTGCTTGGTCAGACTATATAAAAGATGATTATTGTCAAGTCACTAACAAGGCACGGATTGAATTTGCGGCATCTTTAACAATTATTTTAGTAGTAGAAAAATTATGTATTAGAACTGAAACTATACCCTATTCACGGTGACTAGAGACGAAATAAACAAATTTTTTGCGTGTTGAAGAAGAATACGAAAAAGGGAAGGCGAAAAGAAGAAGAAGAAGAAAAGAAGAAGAAAATAAGGAGAAGAAGAAGGAGAAGAAGGAATAGGATTAGGAGAAGCAGGAAGAAGAAGAAGAGAAGAAGAAGAAGATGAAGGAGCGGAAGAAAAGAAGAAGAAGAAGAAAAAAGAGGAGAAGAAGAAGAAGGAGAAAGAAGATGAAGAAGCAGAAGAAGAAGAAAGAAGAAGAAGAAGAAGAAGAAGAAGAAGAAGAAGAAGAAGAAGAAGAAGCGGAAGAAGAAGAAGGGAAGAAGAAGAAGAAGAAGAAGAAGAAGAAGAAAAGAAGAAGAAGAAGAAGAAAGAGAAGAAGAAGAAGAAGAAGAAGAAAGAAAGAAGAAGAAGGGAGAAGAAGAAGAAGAAGAAGAAGAAGAAGAAGAAGAAGAAAGAAGAAGAAGAAGAAGAAGAAGAAGAAGAAGAAGAAGAAGAAGAAAAGAGGAGAAGAAGAAGAAGAAGAAGAAGAAGAAGAAGAAGAAGAAGAAGAAGAAGAAGAAGAAGAAGAAGAAGAAGAAGAAGAAGAAGAAGAAGAAGAAGAAGAAGAAGAAGAAGAAGAAGAAGAAGAAGAAGAAGAAGAAGGAGAAGAAGAGGAAGAGGAAGAAGAAGAAAAAGAAGAAGAAAGAGCAGAAGAAGATGAAGAAGAAGAAGAAGAAGAAGAAGGAAAATAGAGGAAGAAAGAGAATAAGAATGTGAGGAGGTGACCTTCGTGTTTTAAGGGTCACTTAAGTAAGACAAGTAAGCTATACTCTGTTCAAACAAAGAAGACCCTCTGGCAAGATGAGAAAATTACAAATTATAAGTCAGAATATTTTCTACAATTGAGACCATACCAATAATTTTTGAACCAATATTGACCGAGCTGGAGTCATTTTCTCATCTTGCCAGAGGGTCTTCTTTGCTTGGACAGAATAACTTGACTATGATAAACCCTAACATATAAAGTACACAGAGTAGATACGTCATAGAATTGGCAATTCGTATTTATGCATGTGTGTCTTTAATTTTTTCGTTGGTCCTGTTTGTCATCGTAACAGCAGTATCCCTGTTTGTTTACGTTGTGGGTTTGTTTATTTCATCTCAAGTGATATAGGGTAGAGATTCATATTCTGTAAATCACTATTCTGTCAAGAAACTATCAAGACACAGGTTGAATTAAAGGCATTTCAATTAAAACAATTATTTTAATTGTTATAATTCAAGTTACATATTTTATACATAATGTGAATAGTATAATAAACTTATTTGTATTCTCATATAATATTTCTTTGTTACAGGTAAGAAAATAATTCGACACAAAAATCGATATAAATAATCGATTTCCCTTAAAGAAGAAGTTACTTGCGCTTCAAGGTGAGATAATAATAATATAATTAATTATTGTACTGTATTATAGAGCCTGTCCAAGCAAAGAAGACCCTCTGGCAAGATAAGAGAATGACTCCAGCTCGGTCAATATTGGTTCAAAAAATATTGATTTGGTCTCAAATTGTAGATCAGAATGTTTCCTACGATTGAGACCAAATCAATAATAATTTTTGAACCAATATTGACCGTGCTGGAGTCATTTTCTCATCTTGCCAGAGGGTCTTCTTTGCTTGGACAGGCTATACCAGTACCATGGAAAGTTATCATTTTTGTATAATATATGTCTGTATTGTACCTAACTAGATCATTAGGGTAATGCTAGGCTAAATACTAGCATAAGACTACTAGAAACTTATTTTGATTCATTCCTTAAGCCATCAATTTCAATTTAAACAACTTATTTTATGCTCAATACATACTTATTACATACACTACATATTATGTGAGATGACAAGACATTGGGAATCCACAGATTTGTTAAAAATTGAGTTATCGGTTTCGGTTGCTTCGCTACACAATTTTCAATCTCTGTTAAACTAGAACACTTGAAATTGAGTACAGGAATATTTATAATGACGTTCAAGCATCGCTATTGGTAGAAGCTTGAACCAATCACAGTGGACGTCTGCCATTGGCCTAGACAAGCCCCTCCCCGATTAGAAGCAACACGGTTTCTCCACCTCCCAGTTCCTAAAACCTTTACAAAATGGCGATTCAAACAGTAAACAAGATAATTGAAGATTGATAAATCGTTACAATAACATACGAAATGAATGGAAAAATATCACGTAAGAATGAGAATTATCAGCGGAATTAGATAATACCGTTACAAATTTCTAACGAATTATCATAAAACTGGATCTGTGTTTTAGTAAGTTTGGAATGTTCTATCCAAATACGTATAGTATTGTCAAGCAAACAACACATTCAGAAAATGACTCGGTCAATATTGGTTCAAAAATTATAAATTTGGTCTCAAATTCTGGATATCATTCTGCTCTGAAAATTTGAAACCAACCTTTAAATTTTTGAACCAATATTGTCATTTTCCCATTCATTATATTATATTCATTTCATATCCATTATATTATATTACATTCATTTCCTATTCATTTTCCCATTATATTTTCCCATATATATATATATATATATATATATATATATATATATATATAGTATTGTCGAGCAAAGAAGACATTCTAGGACGATGGGATTACTTATATATATATGGTAATTCTACCCTAATAGAAGTAATCTAGATTCAATTTCATAATAATTGATTGCAATTAAATGTATTCATTACACACAACATAATCATTACTTAACAATATCAATATCAAAATCATACATACTATTCATTCTCATATTATTCTCATTCTGCATAGACAAAAATTCTCATTTTTGTTGCCTTCTAAACTTATTACTTTTATTCATTTTCTATTTTTCGTCCCCTACTCTCAAATCCCTTGTTACCTCCACCCAATCCCTTCTTTCTTCCCTCCTCGTGGACTCCAGGGACCAAACCAACTCCCTGCCCCTGAGTCCCATGTGTTTCCATGCCTTACTCCCTATTACTCCCTGGCTCCTTATAACACATGGTCCACCACATGCTAACGACCTTAACCCTTTTTCCCTACTCAAGTCAGCATCATTCCCTTACTTAAGTAATACGCCCCCGGAGACTGTCCAAGCAAAGAAGACCCTCTGGCAAGATGAGAAAATCACTCCAGCTCGGTCAATATGGTTTCAAAGTTATTAATTTTGTCTCAACTGTAGGAAACATTCTGATCTACAATTTGAAACCGAATCAGTGATTTTTGAATCGATATTGATTGAGTTGGAGTCATTTTCCCATCTTGCCAGAGGTTCTTCTCTGCTTGGACAGAGTAAGCGATACTTGTCTTACTTAAGTGACCCTTACAACACAAAGGTCATCCTCCTCACATTCTTATTATTTTCCTTCCTCTACATTTTTTTTCTTCTTCTTATTCTTCTTCTTCTTCTTCTTCTCCGTTCTTCATCTTCTTCTTCTTTTCCTTCTTCTTCTTCTTCTTCTTCTTCTTCTTCTTCTTCTTCTTCTTCTTCTTCTTCTTCTTCTTCTTCTTCTTCTTCTTCTTCTTCTTCTTCTTCTTCTTCTTCTTCTTCTTCTTCTTCTTCTTCTTCTTCTTCTTCTTCTTCTTCTTCTTCTTCTTCTTCTTCTTCTTCTTCTTCTTCTTCTTCTTCTTCTTCTTCTTCTTCTTCTTATTCTTCTTATTATTATTATTATTTTTTCTTCTTCTTCTTCTTCTTCTTCTTCTTCTTCTTCTTTTCTTTTCTTCTTCTTCTTCTTCTTCTTCTTCTTCTTCTTCTTCTTCTTCTTCTTCTTTTTCTCCTCCTCTTTCTTCTTCTTCTTCTTCTTCTTTTTCTTCTTCTTCCTCCATTTTCTTCCTCTTTTTATCCTCCTCCTTCTCATTCTTTATTCTCAATTTACAATTGCGACTTGGTTTCCAAGTATTTTAAGCAAAGGATGAATGAGTGATGATGATGAAGGTTCAAGATGTAGGTTATATGTCTATCCATTCTCTCTCATTTCAAAATAAAAATAATAATAAAATTGAACTTATTTCAGAATTTTACATAAATAAAACTGATTTTTTACATTAATGACCCACCAAAATTCTACGGAATTGACAAACAAACTTTTTTTTTTATCTGATGAATATTAAATTGGTTGATTACTACAATTGGAAAGATCCGCCAGTATTGGGCCCACAAATTTCATCCGTGTGGTTCATTCTATATACTGTAAAACTCATAAAAAAACGTTCATTATATTATCTTATTACAATACTAGCCGGCAAACTCGCTTCTCTCGCCTTCTCCGCCTAGCCAGGGGGCTCCGCCCCCTGGACCCCTGACAGTATCAGCAGTCGCTCGACTTGCTTCGCTCGCCAGCATAACCTCTGTCAGTGTAAGCTGAGACAAACAGGCTCGCTTCGCTCGCCTGCAAATTCCGTTCAGAAGGGATTCAAAACTTATTGAACACAGCATTTCTAGACCTAATCTGAACCTGTTTTCTACAATTTCGACATTTTCTACCAATTTATTCTTGAAAAACTCTGAAAATTCCGAAAAATAGTAAAACGCTAATATTGAGCGTAACCTTGGGATCTATATCGGACATAGTTTGAAACTTGATCCAATATCTTCCAAATTAGTTTATCTATAATCCCGCCGAACCATTAAATTTACAGTAAGGATTGGTCGTAACAAGGCGGAAGATATGCAACCCGCAATACATCTACAATTTTGAAAAACCTGATTACTGGCGTAATCTTGAACGGATTTCAAAAATATTTTAACACAACATTTCTAGCCCTTATCTGAATCTACCTACCAAATATCAACATTTTCTACCGATTGGTTCTCGAAAAAATCTCGAAAACGCCGAAAACTATAGAAAAACTTAAATATTTGGCGTATTCTTGAAAATTTCCTAAAATCCGTTCTTAGCACGCTTCTAAACGTCCAACTGAACATGCCTGCCAATTTGAACGCAATCGGTTTAGTGGATTCTTAGTTCTGGTGATGAATGAATCAGTCAGTCAGTGCCATTTCGGTTTTATAGATATAGATTATTCTTTCCTTCTTAACAAAAGAGCTTTGAGCTCAGCTGTTATTATAAACATTTAGTACCAAAGAAATGATATCATCAATGCACCAAATGGGACTGACCACTATTTAGAAGGGTGCAACCACCCCTGAAAATAATGAGATTATGACCGGGTCACTTACGCAGGGGAGAGATGACCTTCGTGCGGTGCAGGGTAACTTGAGTGAGACAGACTTAAGCAAGTGGAGAATGACTTGAGAAAGGGGTAATGACTAAATCTCTCTGGGGAGAAAGAAGAATATGAACGAAGAGAAGAAATAAAGGTAGAAGAAGATGAAGAAAATTCGTTTATCCAAGTGTGATGTCCACATGGGCCAATCAGAAGAAGAGACAGAAAAAGGAGGATAGGCAGTAGGAGGAGACGGCGAACTAAAAGAATAAGAAGGAGAAGAAGTAGAAGAAGAAGTAGAAGAAGAAGAAGAAGAAGAAGAAGAAAATGAAGAAGAACAAGCAGAAGGAGAAGAAGAAAAAAAATGAAGAAGAACAAGAAGAAGGAGAAGGAGAAAAAAATGAAGAAGAACAAGCAGAAGGAGAAGAAGAAGGAGAAGATAAAGAAGAAAAAAAAGAAGAAGATTGATTGATTGATTGATTGATTTATTCCATGCCAGGTCTTGAAAAACCTATTGCATTTAAAACATATTACAATTCCATTTACAATAATTATAAAATTAGCAGAAGAAGAAGAAGAAGAAGAGTAAGAACGAATGAGTAGAAGAAGGGGAAGAAGAAGAAGAAGAAAAAAAATGAAGAAGTACAAGCAGAAGGAGAAGAAGGAAAAAAAATGAAGAAGAAAAAGCAGAAGGAGAAGGAGAAAAATGAAGAAGAACAAGCAGAAGAAGAAGAAGAGAAGAAGAAGAAGAAGAAGATTGATTGATTGATTGATTTATTTATTCCATGCCAGGTCTTGAAAAACCTATTGCATTTAAAACATATTACAGTAACATTTACAATAATTATAAAATTAGCAGAAGAAGAAGAAGAAGAAGAAGAAGAAGAAGAAGAAGAAGAAGAAGTTTCATGAAATTGTTTAGCATGAAATCCTAGTTGGGAATCGGCCCTTATCATTGTAAGAGATGTCTTCCATTGGGAGAGAAGCGATTATCGTCCCAAGTTTCTCTACACGTAGCCTAGTACAGTCTGTCCAAGCGAAGAAGACCCTCTGGCAAGATGGGAAAATGACTCCAGCTCGGTCACTATTGGTTCAACACATTAGTAATGTGTCAATCGTAGGAAACATGCTGATCTACAATTTGAGACCAAATCAATAATTTTCGAACCAATATTGACCGAGATGGAGTCATTGTGCCATCTTGCCAGAGGGTCTTCTTTGCTTAAACAGACCAGAGTAGTGGTTGTTTTCGTCGTTCCATATTCCAGTTTTGAACTGAAGCCAAAAATATGTGTCGTGGCTAGAATGCTTCCTCTTCTGTTCCAATCTATTCTTCTTCTTCTTCTTCTTCTTCTTCTTCTTCTTCTTCTTCTTCTTCTTCTTCTTCTTCTTCTTCTTCTTCTTCTTCTTCTTCTTCTTCTTCTTCTTCTTCTTCTTCTTCTTCTTCTTCTTCTTCTTCTTCTTCTTCTTCTTCTTCTTCTTCTTCTTCTTCTTCTTCTTCTTCTTCTTCTTCTTCTTCTTCTTCTTCTTCTTCTTCTTCTTCTTCTTCTTCTTCTTCTTCTTCTTCTTCTTCTTCTTCTTCTTCTTCTTCTTCTTCTTCTTCTTCTTCTTCTTCTTCTTCTTCTTCTTCCTCCTTCTTCTTCTTTTCTTCTTCTTCTACTTCTTTTTCTTCTCCTTCTTCTTCTTCACCTTTCTCTCCGTTCTTCTTCTGCTTCTTCTCCGTTCTTCTTCTTCTTCTTCTTCTTCTGTCTTCTTCTTCTTCTTCTTCTTCTGTTCTTGTTATTCTTCTTCTTTTTCTTCTTCTTTTTCTACTTTTCTTCTTCTTCTTCTTCTTCTTCTTCTCTTCTTCTCTTCTCCTCTCTTCTTCTTCACCGTTCTTCTTCTCCTCTTCCGTTCTTCTCTCCTTCTTCTCCGTTCTTCTGCTTCTTCTCTCTTCCTCCTGTTCTTCTTCTTCTTCTTCTTCTTCTTCTTTCTTCTTCTTCTTCTTTTCTTCTTCTTCTTCTTCTTCTCCGTTCTTCTTCTTCTCCTTCTTCTTTTTCTTCTTCTTCTACTTTCTCTCTTCTCCTTCTTTCTTTCCTCCTTCTCTGTTCTTCCTCTCCTTCTCCGTTCTTCTTCTTCTTCTTTCATTTCGTTTGTCTCATCCTTCTCCCACTCCAAACCTTATTATTCTCTCTCTTCTTCCCGGCTGATTCCTCTTGTTCTCCATTTCCTCCTCCTACTCCTCCTTCCTATCTTCCGTCTTCTTTTTTTGATTCCACTTTTTCCTCTCTGTGGCTGCATTCGAGTTACTGCTTGCTAGATTGTAAGTTGAGAGCGTTCTAAAACACTTTAGCCTGGCCAAATTGAATTTTAACTAGCACTAGACCCACTAAGTATAGTCTTTCCAAGCAAAGAAGACCCTCTGGCAAGATGAGAAAATGACTCCAGCTCGTTCAATATTGGTTTAAAAATTATTGATTTGGTCTCAATCGTAGGAAACATTCTGATCACAATTTGAGACCAAATCAATAATTTTTCGAACCAATATTGATCGAGCTGGAGTCATTTTCTCATCTTGCCGGAGGGTCTTCTTTGCTTGGACAAACAATAATGTACAATATATGCGAGGAACCAGCTCTAGATCTGAACCCAGCAAACAATTCTTATCAGATTTTGAACAAGACCTGCAGTGGAACTACTACCGCATCAGTAACCTACTTACAAGTAACAACACTGAGTAACAACCTAGCAAATACTTGGTAACAAGTAACAACGACTACACCACTGACGACTCGTGCCCACGAAACAGGTGAAGTGCCCGTATATTTTTCTGTACAGCACTTCACCTGTTTCGTGGGAACGAGCCGCCAGTGGACTACACTGATAACTTACAACCATTTCAGTTCAAGTTTTATTTTCTCAAAAGACATTACAAAAAATGGTAAAAGATATCATTCACATTTCTTAAGATTGACTGCAAATTGATCGCAAAGATTAGATCTTCACTAAACTAATTGAACAATCAGCACCGGTGTTCGATTTTTTCCCTTACAGATAAAGGATTGGGCAGGAACTTAATTATTTTTACTTTGAATCAATTGCAACTTTATCAGCTATAGTCTGTCCAAGCAAAGAAGACCCTCTGGCAAGATGAAAACTGCTTCCAGCTTGGTCAATATTTGTTCAAGAATTGTAAATTGGCTCTCACATTGTAGATCAAATTGTTTTCTACGACTTTAGATCAAATTCATCATTTTTGAACCAATATTGACCGAGCCTCAGTCATTTTCCCATCTTGCCAGAGGGTCTTCTTCGCTTGGACAGACTATATTTGTTTCAATAAATCTTTAGGCTTCGTCTTTGATTGATTTTCCAATCCATGTATTTCTAGATTCCAGCCAGAAGAAGAAGAAGAAGAAGAAGAAGAAGAACAACAACAACAACAAAAAACACAAAAGGAATTCAATACGAAGGGTTTCATGTACGATTTTCATAGAAATTATGGAGAGAGAAACCAAGTCAACATGCATGATTTATACCTGTATTTAATGCTTTCATATGAAAATACTGTGTTTACGGTGCGACGTAGTTATATTATTATTATTATATATTATTATTTATTATATTATTTTATTATATATTATTATTATTATATATTATATTATTAGTATATTATATGTTATATTATTAGTTTATATATTATATCTAGGGCACGGCCTTCTATTAAAGGAAACTATAGTTTTAGTGGTTGAAACTACTGACTTCCCTGTATAGTATTTGAGAGACAGCTGCTTCGATGTTAATAATTTCCGGATTTAGAGAATTCAAGAGCTCTTTGATTTCAGTGAGTTCGGATATAAGAAGTTTTGGTTTTCAGAGATGACGCTGCCATTGTTTCTGTTGAACTCGCACTCAAATTATCACTCCGCCTTCCGCCATTTCAATTTTTTCTCAAGAAAAGTAGTTCCTTCAAAGCTTGACAAGAGAAGTTTTATTTTACATCACAACTCGAGCATTACATACAATAATGTCCCTTTTAGGGACTGATCTATTACAATGCCCTCACTTCTTATTGATCATACGAGTTTTTTCTTATTTGCCAAAAGAAACATATTTCACATAGTATCCCAGTATCCAGTAGGATGATATAGAATCACTGGCGGCTCGTGCCCACGAAACAGGTGAAGTGCTGTAAAGTAAAAGATACAGGCACTTCACCTGTTTCGTGGGTACGAGACGCCAGTGTATAGAATATGTTCCAAGTTATTAATTACCAAGATTAACCACGGTAATCTTGTAATGATTTCTTCCACAATTTTAAAAAGAATGCGATAAAATTAATAATTTCATTTTGTAGATTTATGATTGAAATTAAAAATTACAAATTAATTTACTGGGAAAAACCAATCGAAAGATCAATGAATAAGTGAAACCCTATCGATAAGTGGAAAATATCGAAAAATCGATAGGTAAATATCGATGGTTTAAAAATCGATGTTCAGTGTTGGAACATCGATGTATCGATACCAATCCCTACTAATATTATCGACATATCTATCAACTATCAGTACAGTCAATTACACTTTGAGCCCTTTGTTGGCATCCCATTCAAATCAATCGACTGCAACGCCGCCGACAGTTTAGCATTGATGTGCTCTTATAGCCTGTCCAAGCAAAGAAGACATTCTGTCAGTTAGGTAAAATGACTCCAGCTCGGACAATATTGGTTCAAAAATTATAAATTAGTTCTCAAATTGTAGATAGTAATATTTCATAAAATTGGAGACCTAATCAATAACTATTGAACCAATATTGATCGAGCTGGAGTCATTTTCACGTATTGTCATAATGTCTTCTTGGAAAGACTAACCTAACAGGCATGCAGTACTTGGGAAGAGGTCCACCCATTGATGTCATTCTGAGTTTAGGTACGACATCGGATGTCAAATACATAAATGTATATATACCGTTACAAATACGTGCATATAGTAGTTATTTACTTCGTTTTAGGACGTCTGATACATAGTTTAGTATTATGTGTACAGTATATGTGTATATACTCGCCCTAAGCACTATCTATACACTATAGATAGATGAACCGGTATAAAAGTAAAACCCTACTATGCATTTTAGAAGTTTAACAATACAGTGTGTTTCAGGAGGAATGTGCAATACTTCTCAGGCTGATTCCTCACACCAAGTAAACAAAAAAGTTCCATGGGAACAACCCCCATTTATTTATAAACCAGCCCCCCCCCCTGCATTTATAATGAAAATAGAATATTTCACTCCCCTTTTTTAGATGCTATTCCTATCTAAAAAAGTCATGTGATTTTGAAGCTCTATATATCTGTATATAGTAATGTAGTGACGTCACAATCCTTGATCTGTATTGAATAGATGTATCTATTTATACCAATTTAGTGACGTAACAATTCTACACTAATGTTGAATACATAACTCTAAAATATATCTATTTATACTACTTTAGTGACATCACAATCCTTAATATACATCAGTATGTTGAATAGATATAGCTCCATAATACATCTATATATACCAATTTAGTATTCACAATTCTTAACAAATGTTGAATACATAACTCTAAAATATATATATTAATACTACTTTAGTGACGTCACAATCCTTGACTGATGTTGACTACACAGCTCTATAATATATCTATTTATATACTCATGTAGTGACGTCACTAAATCGCACGCAATTTACTGTTCTATTACTGGCGTTTATTTACTTTGAACTTGCATTCGCAGTACTTGTTGGGGGGGGCTGAATTTGAAGGGGTGCTTTGAAAGGTAGGTGAGGAGGGGGTGGTAAAAGAGGGGTGAGGGAAATAGGCTAATTTGCAGCCACTTGTCGAACTCTCGAATTGAGCTCTGGAATCGCACTCCCGAATCGGAGAGTAGTGTTGATCTCTCTTCAATTGACTTCTCTCTCGATTTCAACCTCGTGCTAAGTTGCTTTGTTGACGCTTTTCCTAATGGTTGTTCGAGAATTGATTTTATAATTTTTCCTTCTGGTAATAATGCGGTTTATCTTCATTATGAGAAGATAAAAATCACAAGTGATATCGAAAATACGCGTAAAATAAGCAGCAAAAGTCGTTCATAGAAATTTGAGTATTGGAAGCTTGTCATAAATAATATATGCTGATACAGTAATTGATTAATGGATTTTATGAACAGGTCTCTGTATTCAAAATCAATAAATCCAATAACATATTCAAAGTCGACTATTTTATCAATAAATTTATCACAAAGTCATAACATTATCCACTTATCCAGTCTCAGTGCTATACAGATATCAATAACAGGATAAATAGTATGTGAAAAAAGGCAGTCTTCTCACGAAACGCCATGAATTTCTATTGGTTGATGTCGATTTTAACGGCATTTCATTGGTCTGTCTCGTCACTCAACCTCGGCCAATCCTGTGCGAGTACACTTCAGTTGCTCAGTAACAGTCTCCGCCCACAATGCACTCTGATTGGCTGATTCTATAACGTCACCGTTTCAATGCATTGACTTCATTTTGTTTGGCAGAACCATTCAAGAAATTATTTCTAGTTGTTACTTCAATTGAAAACCATAGGATTTTTTTATTGAAATGAAATCATAGTTCGTGAATATTTCTTATGATTGGAATAGTTTTTATTGATCAGTCTTTTTGGTATAGTCTGCCCAAGTAAAGAAGACCCTCTGGCAAGTTGAGAAAATGACTCCAGCTCGGCCAATATTGGATAAAGAACTATTGATTTGGTCTCAAATTGTAAATCAGAACATTTCCTACAATTGAGACCAAATTCATAATTTTTGAACCAATATTGACCGATCTGTAGTCATTTTCTCATCTTGCCAGAGGGTCTTCTTTGCTTGGACAGACAATTTATTGTTTCCAAACGAATAGTCAGAATAATCAGAAAAGTTATAGCTATAGTCTGTCGAAGCAAAGAAGATCCCCTGGAAAGATGGGAAAATTACTCCAGTTCGGTCAATATTGGTTCAAAAATTATCAATTTGATCACAAATTGTAGGGAACAATTTGATCTACTATTGGGACCACATTTATAATTGTTGAACAAATAATGACCAAGCTGGAGTCATTTTCCTATCTTGCCAGAGGGTCTACTTTGCTTGGACAGACTATATCAAAGTTCTTGTAGCAAAGCCCCAGAAAAGAAGCCATGTAGAAATGATAATGTAACGACTTTTTGTATTACATTATCTAATAGAATAAATAAGTAAGATGGTTTTAAACTGGTTCCCTTTTGAATATCATTATTTCGATAATTTTGAAGAAATTAATAGATTATCTGATTAATCCGGAATTTTCCAAATTGATTAACTTGATTGAAAAATCTTTAGGTCTTTATATCGTCCAATTTCAAAATTTCCAATTCCAACTATTAAGCCTATAGACTGACCAAGCAAAGAAGAGCCTCCGGCAAGATGGGAAAATGACTCCAGCTTGGTCAATATTCGTTGAAGAATCATAAATGTAGTCTTAATAGTAGATCAAACTGTTTCCTACAATTTAAGATCATTTTTTAATCAATTTTGACCGAGCTCGAGTCATTCTCTCATCTTGCCAGAGGGTCTTCTTTGTTTGGAACATACTATACTATACTAATAACTGACCAAAGTTCGAAAACAGTACAACGATCTTTGAAACTATTTAAGGTTAAGTGTAAGAGAGGACCTACGAGTCCTAACTTCGCCTGTTATAAAAGACAAAATAAATAAATAAACTATCAGTTGATCGTATCAACCACTTGAACCAAATGTTCACTTTCCTGTATCAATCAGTCAACTTTACTGTATCAATAAGTCAACATCATATCTTCAACAAACAATTATTGGACTCTGTTCAACGATCTGTGATTGACTTTATCAATCAGTTGACTCTAAATTCGCTTTCCTTCAGCAATCAACACTATTGACTCTATCTCTATCAATCATTTAACTTCAACAATCAATCAACTCTTTCAAACAGTTGACTATCGATATTCCTCAACAATCAATGACTCTATCAATCAGTTGACTCTATCAATCAGTTGACTCTATCAATCAGTTGACTCTATCGTCAGTACGCTTCAACAAGCAATTGACTCTATCAATCAATTGACTCTATCAATCAGTTGACTCTATCAATCAGTTGACTCTATCAATCAGTTGACTCTATCAATCAGTTGACTCTATCAATCAGTTGACTCTATCGTCAGTACGCTTCAACAAGCAATTGACTCTATCAATCAGTTGATTTAATCAATTATCGGTTTTGAGGCCCGACCAACCTAACTTGCCCCACGCATAAGCCGATTCAAATTATACGCATACTGCGCCAAGTTGAGCAAGAAGTTCGATCAAGAGGTGGGGGGGTAACTGTCGTATCTGAAGAACCCCTCCTCCCCCCCACAAAGCAACCATCAGAGGGACTGATCAATCGGAATATGCATGAGAAGGAGAAAGGGTACATTGACATCAGTCTGCATTTGCAGCAGCACTTCATCTTATCTCCTGGTTGCTGAAAGTACCCTCCCGCCATGTAATACCTACCTTCTATAGTTTGTCTAAGCAAAGAAGACCCTCTGCAAGATAGGAAAATGACTCAAACTCGGTCAATATTAGTTCAAAAATTATCAATTCGATCTCAAATTGTAGAAAACCATTTTATCCACTACCAAGACCACATTTATAACTCTTAAACAAATATTGACCAAGCTGGAGTCATTGTCCCATCTTGCCAGAGGGTCTTCTTCGCTTGTACAGACTGTAACTTGGTTTGAGAGTCGCTAGGAGCCCTTCTATCCCTCCATACCAATATTCCTGAACTTGGAAACAAGGGGCTAATACATGAAACTTAGAAATCACGTTTTAGAAAGAATACAGTGTGTTTCAGGAGGAATGTGAAACACTTCTCAGGCTGATTCCTTACACCAAGTAGACAAAAAAGATTCCATGGGACCAACCCCCAAAAACGCTTTGTTACCGAGATAACAATGGCGGAAAATTGAGATTTATCAGAATATATTAATTTCTCTAATTCTTTAGAGGCTTTAGTGAGGTTTTAAAATAATCAATTCCTATGTAAAATTAGCTGAGGAATTCAATGAAGCAAGTTCCACGTTTGTAACTTTAACGGTTATTGAGATAATTGGGAAAATATGTTAAAAAACACCATTTTTCAACAATAAGGGTTATAACTGGATAAGGAATCATAAAATTGTATTTTCAATGGAACTTGAAGAGAGTCGGATTCTAAAGAAAAAGTTGTATGGCGGCGATTGTGTAAATCAGTGTAAACATAGCACTAGTGATAAATTTGTGTTTAGTAGCGTTTTTGCGATTTTTGATAGCTATTTCTGAGATTTGGGTAAGATTTACATAACCGCCGCCATTTAACTTTTTCTTTAGAATCAAACTCTCTTCAACTTCCATCAATAAAAAATACAAATTTATGATGCCTTATCCAGTTATAACCCTTACTGTTGAAAAATGGCGTTTTTAGCATATTTTTCCTATTATCTCAATAACCCTTAAAGTTACAAACTTGGATAATTTTACATAGGAATTGATTATTTTAGAACCTCACTAAAGCCTCTAGAGAATTAGAAAAATTAATATATTTTGAAAAATCTCAATTTTCCGCCATTGTTATTTCGGTAACAAAGCGTTTTTGGGGG
>CM029548.1:1043031-1055531 GCA_017141385.1 Sogatella furcifera | reverse complement strand
AAGGACTTCCTAGTCCTAACTCCGCCTAATGAAAGATATTTTCATTTCATTTCATTTACTTTCCAACCGCATAACAGACACTCCCAGAAGACATTCAATCAAATTCGTGTCACACGGGACTAACCACAAACAGAACAAACAAACAGAAAATGCCAAATTTGAAAAGGTCACAAAAAGAATGAAGGAAGGTACAATGAAAGAGTTTTTCGCAGTTCAAATAATAGAAGAGTACACGTGAGAATTCGAATGGAAGTTTTTCCCCCACAAGGGTCAACAAGTTCGAAAGCTTTTGAAATGTATTTGCAGCGTATTTGAAACGTATTTGCAGCACTGGCGGCTTTTGCCCACGAAAAAGGTGAAGTGCTGTATAGTAAAAGATACGGGCACTTCACCTGTTTCATGGGCACGAGCCGCCAGTAATTTGCAGCGAATTTCTCTTGAATTCAGAATTCATTCTGGTCTCATACTCTTTTTCTCTGTTATTTTGTCTTTATTTAGTCTTTTTATTCGCTTTTTTGTCCCTTTTTTAGTTTTCCTTCTATTCTCTGTTTTCAGTATTATTTCTCTGAGTCTTTCTTTTTCAGTATTTCGTCTAGTCAATTTCAACTTCTTGTGCTTTTTCTTCCACTTTGTTTTCTTATCCTTCAATTTATTCTAACTCTGCTCTGCTTTCATCTACTTAATCTTTTTTCTCTGCTTTGTTTTCTTCTTCTTCTTCTTCTTCTTCTTCTTCTTCTTCTTCTTCTTCTCTGCTTTAATTTTATCTACTTAATCTTCTTTTCCTGCTTTGTTTTCTTCCAATAGGCTACTCCTTTAAATAATCATACTTTGTTCTTCTCTCTTCTTATTCTTCCTCTTCTATCTTGTTATTGTTTAAGTACTCAGTTTTTCCCTTTATTATACTTCCAATAATTCGCTACGTTTTCTCATTCGGTAGACTGATTTTCACATCCCTTAGGCTGAAGCCGCACTGCCGGTGGATAGAGCGTGGCGGGTGGAGGGTAGTTGGTAAATCTATAGAACATACACTACACACCATCCACAGTAATACATCATATGAATGGTATGACGTCATACTGTTTTTGAGGCTATGTTGTCCATATTTTTAAGAATTTCAAGATGGCGTCTAAACACATACCATTCATACGATGTATTACTGTGGATGGTGTGTATGTTCTAGAGATTTACCAACTACCCTCCACCCTCCACGCTCTACCCGCCGGCAGTGCGGCCTCAGCCTGAGAGTCGCGGTGACGTAATAGACCTATGACGTGCGTAATAGACCTATGACGTGCGTAATAGACCTATGACGTGAACTAGGGCTCTATAAAAAAGGGGTAGACGCATCATCCACCATTCTGTGGTCAACTAATAGCGCCAAATTTGAATTCATTCAAATCGACAGTCAAACATATGATTAATCATAAAAATTATGTTAGAAAAAATAATTATCACTTCACAGAGCATTTAATTTGCATTTGGTTTCAGTCTGGCAATTTTCAAGTCAAATTTTTAATCTGTACTCATCTTCCTGCATCTGGCAAATTTGTATTTATTAAATGTTAGTTTTATTAAAAAAATAGTTATATTTTTTGAAATTTGATACTAAGCAATATAAACTATTTTATATGACAAATTAACCTCCAAGATTTCAAAACAATAACTTAATTCATTTGCTCAACTTGATAAACATCTGTTGATCGTCTCTATCATAAGAAATATTTGTATGAATTCAAACCTGGCGCTAAAAGTTGACCACAGAATGGCGGATGGTGCGTCTACCCCCTTTTTATAGAGCCCTAGTGCACGTCATAGGTCTATGACGTCACCGCGACTCTCAGGGATGTGAAAATCAGCCTACCTCCTCATTCTCTATTCACTGACACGTTTTTCTATTCCCTACAATCTATACCTCTCTCTCTCACTCTCTCTCTTTCTCTTACTCTCTCTTACTCTTTCTTCCTCTTTTTTGATCTCTGCTCGCTCATTCACACCCCTCCCCCCTGGTCATGCGATGTCTGTTCAATTCATTGATCACAAATCGTCACTCAGCTGATTGGGTTTCAACAAAGGAATTTTTTTACTCTCCTAGAAATGATTTGAAAATCATGACTGAGGAAGATGCATTATTGAAAGTGTATTTTTATTATCAGCTGTAGGATGCAAAACGCACAGAGAGTAGTCTTGTTGCGATGGTAGGGGGAGGGGGTGAATTTATGATACCGTCTATACAAGCCGAGAAGACCCTCTGGCAAGATGAGAAAATGACTCCAGCTCGGTCAATATTGGAGGAGTAGGAGGAGGAGGAGGAGAAGGAGAAGAGGAATAAAAAAGAAGAAAAAATTACAATGGAAAAGAAGAAGAGAGGAAAAGGAAAGAAGTAAAAATGAAAGAAGTTGATGGGAAGGGAGAAGATGAATAAGAAGAAGAAGAAGAAGAAGAAAGAAGAAGAAGAAAGAAGAAGAAGAAGAAGAAGAAGAAGAAGAAGAAGAAGAAGAAGAAGAAGAAGAAGAAGAAGAAGAAGAAGGAAGAAGAAGAAGAAGAAGAAGAGAAGAAGAAGAAAGAGAAGGAAGAAGAAGAAGAAGAAAAGAAGAAGAAGAAGAAGAAGAAGAAGAAGAAGAAGAAGAAGGAAGAAGAAGAAGAAGAAGAAGAAGAAGAAAGAAGAAGAAGAAGAAGAAGAAGAAGAAGAAGAAGAAGAAGAAGAAGAAGAAGAAGAAGAAGAAGAAGGAAGAAGAAGAAGAAGAAGAAGAAGAAGAAGAAGAAGAAGGAGAAGAAGAAGAAGAAGAAGGAAAGAAGAAGAAGAAGAAGAAGAAGAAGAAGAAGAAGAAGAAGGAGAAGAAGGAGAGGAAGAAGAAGAAGAAGAAGAAGAAGAAGAAGAAGAAGAAGAAGAAGAAGAAGAAGAAGAAGAAGAAGAAGAAGAAGAAGAAGAAGAAGAAGAAGAAGAAGAAGAAGAAGAAGAAGAAGAAGAAGAAGAAGAAGAAGGAAAGAAGAAGAAGAAGAAGAAGAAGAAGGAGAAGAAGAAGAAGAAGAAGAAGAAGAAGAAGAAGAAGAAGAAGAAGAAGAAGAAGAAGAAGAAGAAGAAGAAGAAGAAGAAGAAGAAGAAGAAGAAGAAGAAGAAGAAGAAGAAGAAGAAGAAGAAGAAGAAGAAGAAGAAGAAGAAGAAGAAAGAGTAGGAATTAGAAGAAGGAAAAGTGAAAAAAAAACGCGAAGGAAGACTAGAAAAAGAAGAAGGAGATTGTTAGAATTGTTAACCCCCCCAGTGGATTATTCAATGCACTGAGTTCTAGATCATAATAGAAATACGCGTCACTACTTCCTAGGAGGGGGGGGGGGGGGGTAACATGACGTATTGAGAAACGTATTATTCACATTGTGTGACTTGTAGCAGTGGATAGATCCCAACCCCACCCTATTTTCTATTATTCTTCCCTGTAAGTGTCCCTCCCACACATATGCACACGCATTTCGCTATTGTGCTGGTATTGATTTTTGGACGATTAAGTTGTAGGAAATTAATGTTCTGTTATGACGTAAGAAATCTATCTAGGCATTGCTTAATGACAACTCCGATCGACAAAATCAGCTGTTGGAGGGCACAAGCAGCAGACGAAACCGCCTAACGTTGTCTTTCGTCTGCTATAATCACTAATAGTAATTAAAAATGGAATTATACAAAGTGTTTCAGGAGGAATGTGCAATACTTCTCAGGCTGATTCCTTACACCAAGTAGACAAAAAAGTTCCATGGGACCAACCCCCAAAAACGCTTTGTTACCGAGATAACAATGGCGGAAAATTGAGATTTTTCAAAATATATTAATTTTTCTAATTTTTTAGAGGCTTTATTGAGGTTCTAAAATGATCAATTCCTATGTAAAATCAGCTTAGAAATTCAATGAAACCAGTTCCAAGTTTGTAACTTCAACGGTTATTGAGATAATTGGAAAAATATGCTAGAAAACGCCATTTTTCAACAATAAGGGTTACAACTGGATAAGGAATCATGAAATTGTATTTTTTATTAATGGAAGTTGAAGAGAGTCGGATTCTTAAAAAAAAAAGTTAAGTGGCAGCGATTGTGTAAATCTTACCCAAATCTCATGAATGGCGATCAAAAATCGCAAAATCACTACAAACACAAATTCATCACTTGTTCTATGTTTTGTCAAATTTTCGATCTGTGATCGCCATTTCTGAGATTTGGGTAAGATTTACACAATCGCCGCCATTTAGCTTTTTCTTTAGAATCCGACTCTCTTCAACTTCCATTAATAAAGATGAATCTATGAATTTATAAAAGGATAATTCGGATCAAGGCGGAAGACATGCAGCCAGCGATAAATCTAAAATTATGAAAAAACTTATTACCAACATAATTACATAAGAATTCAGAGAAATTTTGAGTACAGCATTTCTTGTCCCAAACTGAACCTGTACACCAAATTTCAACATTTCCAGCCAATTGGTTGCGAATGAGCTAGAAAAAATAGCAGTAAACTTTGGAAAAACACAAATATTGGACGTATATGCTTTGGAAGTTCCAAAAGTCCGTTCTTAGTTCGCGTCTAAAGCTCCAACTGAAAGCTCCTACCGAATTTAAACGCATTCGATTTAGTGGATTTTTAGTTCTGCTGATGAGTGAATGGGACTCATTCCGCGTTTATAGTTGTAAGCTATATATATTCAATAGAACAATATTATAGTGGAGGGTAGTGGCAGTACGACCTGTCCCAATCTGTCATCCATTTCTCCCCTCGGTGACATTTGCGACCCTCGATTATAGTCTGACCAAGCAAAGAAGACCCTCTGGCAAGATGGGAGAATGAATGAAGCTCGGTCAATATTGGCTTAAAAATTATCAATTTAATCTCAAATTGTAGGGAACATTCCGATCTACAATTTGAGAACAAATCAATATTTTTTGAACCGATATTGACCGAGTTGGAGTCATCTTCCCATCTTGCCTGAGGGTCTTCTTTGCTTGGACAGACTATAGCTAGGAAATAATGAGCACATTTCTGTTCTAACTCAACGTCTCTTGTTTGCTTCAGCCAGTGTGCTGGATTAGGGTAGGACTTTTTCAATCGATTTTCATCATTCTGATGCTTTCATTGTTCTTGTCTCGTGAATTAATCTCTTTTTCAAACCAATTATTGATTATATCGTTTGCTGGTTTTTCACTCTTGGGCTGAGGCCGCACTGCTGGTGGGTAGAGCCTGGAGGGTGGAGGGTAGTTGGTAAATCTATAGAACATACACACCATCCACAGTAGTACATCGTATGAATGGTATGTGTTCAGCCGCCATCTTGAAATTCTTAAATATGAACAACATAACCTCAAAAAACAGTATGACGTCAGACCATTCATACGATGTATTACTGTGGATGGTGTGTATGTTCTATAGATTTACCAACTACCCTCCACCCACCAGGCTCTACCCACCGACATTGCGGCCTCAGCCATAGAGCTCTTGATCTTGATCTAGAGATCATAGATCTTGTACATGTTATGTATATCTGTATCTAAATGAATGAATATCTGAATAATGAGATTATTTCTTATTTGGACTGTTTATGAAAAATTGGTGAAGGGACAGTTTTTGAAGTAATCCTGTTTGATTACTTCAACCTGAGGACCTTCCATTGATTATATGTTGTAACTTGATAATAAATAAATAAATAAATGAATAAATTATTCATGTTGTTTGATTATTCTATTCTTAAACCTTTGCTCCATATTCACACATAGAGCTCGATTTCGATCAGTATACAACTATGTATCATTATAAACGAAAAGACAAGATGTTGTCAAACCACTGATTCATTAGAAAATCGAGATACCGGTTTCGGTTGGTACACCATTATCAATCTCTGGTAAACTAAAACTTAACGGACAGAGCAGCAGTATTTATACTAACGGTGAAGCATTGCTATTGGTCGACTCTTGTGCCAATGACCGTGAACGTCTACCATTGGCCTAAACAAGCTCCTCCCCGATTAGCGGTTCATTCAAACATTACGAAATGGCGTTTGAAACAGAAAATACAATTTAAGATTGATAAATAGCTACAGTAACCTAAAAAATATACGGAAAGATGAGGATTATTGTATTAACTCATTCTGTTGTTTTCCTCATCTTCCCGTATATTTTTACCACTGGCGGCTCGGGCCCGCGAAACAGCTGAAGTGCTGTACAGTAGAAGATACGGGCACTTCACCTGTTTCGTGGGCACGAACCGCCAGTGATTTTTACTCATATTTCGTAGATTACTGTAGCTATTTATCGATCTTAAATTGTATTTTCTGTTTGAATCGCCATTTTGTAATGTTTGAATGAACCGCTAATCGGGGAGGAGCTTGTCTAGGCCAATGGCAGACGTTCACGGTCATTGGCTCAAGAGTCGACCAATAGCAATGCTTCACCGTTAGTATAAATAATGCTGCTCTGTCCGTTACGTTTTAGTTTACCAGAGATTGATAATGGTGTAACAATCGAAACCGGTATCGCGTTTTTCTAATAAATCAGTGGTTTGACAACATTTGACAACATCTTGTCTTTTCGTTTATTATTGATGACTAACACAATATAAATTTCACAACTACTCAAAGAGTATGTATCATTATCTTGTATCACTATATCTTGTAAGCCTATCATTATAATCTCTCATCTGAATGAATTATAATAGATTGTGTAGTTTGTCAAAACAAAGAAGACCCTCTGGCAAAATAAGAAAATGACTCCAGCTCGGTCAATATCGGTTCAAAAATTATTGATTTGGTCTCAAATTGTAGATCAGAGCGTTCCCTACAATTTGAGATAGAATTTATGATTGTTGAACCAATATTGACCGAGCTGGAATCATTTTCTCATCTTGCTAGCGGGTCTTCTTTGCTTGGACAGACCACAGTTGATTATAAGTTATATCTTAAAGTCTAGATCACTGTGTAGTAAGGGATGATCAGACATATTAATTAAGGGTGGGTCCCCCAGGGTGAGCCTGCCCCCCCTGGGGTCCCCCCCAACTACTTTCAGCTGGTCTTACTTAGCTCTTCATTCTCTTCAATTGATTCTCATTCTTTGATGTCTTCAATTGTTTTTATTATCTTCTTCCATAATTCCGTACTTATGAGTGGGTGGTAGTGAAATCAAGTCCCATAAGAACAATGTAATTTTTATCAATCTCTTGGAGCAGATAGAGCCTCTATTTATGGACAGAATTTCACGTTTTTCATGTAATTGGAAAAAGATTTAAATTCTCCTGGGACGTGACTTTTTATTTTTTCGATTTTCAGTTTACTCAAATAATTATCGTAATTAGTTAATTAACTGTAGAAGGATTGAACTCTAAGGGCCGGTTGCACGTACGTTCTCATAGTTTAATCAGCGTTATTTCACCGTGTCAAAGTGGAAAAACGTTCAAATGAATAAAGTATTGAAATGTGATAGTAGTAGCAGAATATTCAAATGTACTTATTCAAAATAGATATCTGAATCAATAATTATCTAATTATTGTATAAATTATTTATTAATTAAAACAAAAACATGATCTGGAAATTGCATGCTAATACAACTTAATTGTTGTCAGGTTGGTAGTACAACAAAAATCGAAAACCTTAAGCTGCTATTGTTTACAGATATTGAAAATTTAATCACCAGCTGATGGTTATGTTAAAATTTTCAACACCTCAAACTCTAGCCGATTAGTTCAGTACTGTGAAATTAATATTCAATTCTAATTAACCAGCTGCTGACCTGTTTAATTTGAAGAAACCGCCATAGAAATTTTCTATAAGCTCATTCATATCATCGCCTCAATGATAATAAATCTTAACTTGATTCATGAATTTGAAGTTTATTAATATTTTTAGGCAATAAAATTTAATGTACATGATGTGTCATCGAGTTTTGTAAATGAAATTATTGAAACTCAAGGATTTTTAATAATTTATATGTTTCTATTCTCTATTTGAATTGAGTTAGTTTGCCGTTGCTACAAGATGTCGTTATCCAGGCTAATCACGGCGTTAAAACTTAACGAAGTTACGAACAACCGGCCCTAATTATTGAAATAAACTTAAAGTCTAAAAAATAAGAAGTCACGCCCCTGGAGAATTTAAATCTCTTTCCAATTACATAAAAACGTGAAATTCAGTACATAAATAAAGACTCTATCTGCTCCAAGAGATTGATAAAAATTACATTGTTCTTATGGGACTTGATTTTGCCGTTCAGCAATTTGCCGTCCACTACCACCCACTCATAAGTACGGAATTCTGGAAGAAGAGAATAAAAACAATTGAAGACATCAAAGAATGAGAATTAAGTGAAGAGAATAAAGAGCTAAGTAAGACCAGCTGAAAGTAGTTGAGGGGGTGGTATAATGGAATATCTTCCAAACGATGATCACAGGCAGGAGTGGAAAGGGGGGGATCAGTGTAGGTGGTGGAGGGTGACCGGAGGCTTTTCACACCGCCGGAAAACACGCTTTTCTCTTCCTCTATTTTCTACCCCCCTTTTCCCACTGGTTTTTCCGATTTCCATTTCCATTAAAAATCACGCCGGACAGACTCACTCTGTGGCTGATGAAGTATGCCGTATTTCAACAACACACTACTGCACTTTTCTACTCTTCTTCTTCTTCTTCTTCTTCTTCTTCTTCTTCTTCCTCTTTTTCTTCTTCTTCTTCTTCTTCTTCTTACTCTTCTTCTTCTTCTTCTTCTTCTTCTTCTTCTTCTTCTTCTTCTTCTTCTTCTTCTTCTTCTTCTTCTCATTCTTCTTCTTCTTCTTCTTCTTCTTCTTCTTCTTCTTCTTCTTCTTCTTCTTCTTCTTCTTCTTCTTCTTCTTCTTCTTCTTCTTCTTCTTCTTCTTCTTCTTCTTCTTCTTCTTCTTCTTCTTCTTCTTCTTCTTCTTCTTCTTCTTCTTCTTCTTCTTCTTCTTCTTCTTCTTCTTCTTCTTCTTCTTCTTCTTCTTCTTCTTCTTCTTTCTTCTTCTTCTTCTTCTTCTTCTTCTTCTTCTTCTTCTTCTTCTTCTTCTTCTTCTGTCATAGTCAAAATTTCATGGCAAAATTATTATTTGAATAACTTTTTTCTATTAATGTTTCATTTTCCTTCATGTGTCAACCTTCTCAATACATAACTTCTAGTAATAATATAGGTATAGTCTTTCCAAGCAAAGAAGACCCTCTGGCAAGATGAGACTCAAGTTCTGTTTAAATTGGTTCTAAACTTATTGATTTTGTCTCAAATTGTAGGTTAGAATGTTTCCTACAATTGAGACAAAATTGTAGAAAACAATTTGATCCACTATTAAGACCGAATTTATAATTTTTGAACAAATATTGACCGAGCTGGAGTCATTTTCCCATCTTGCAAGAGGGTCTTCTTTGCTTGGACAGACTATATCACGAATATCTGTAATGCCGGGTTTATACGATGCCAATTGGCGAGACTATTGTCTTGTGAAACCGACAGCTGATGTTGTCAATTACAGTATACATTTAGCCATGCCTAGATGATTGTTTTAAAATCAAAAGATACAATAGATACCACTGGCGACTCGTACCCAGGAAATAGGTGAAGTGCCCGTATCTTTTACTGTACAGCACTTCACCCGTTACGTGGGCACGAGCCGCCAGTGATAGATACTATTTACATCAGCTGTAGGTATCATAAGACAATTGTCAGGGGACAATTAGCTCGCCAATTGGCGTCGTATAAACTCAGCATTAGTATTTTATTTGCCGCTCCTCATGTTTTTAAGTTTCAGTTTACACAGTGGCGGCTCATAAGGTGAAGTGCTGTACAGTAAGATACGAGCACTTCACCTAATAGTTAAGTTTCAGTTTACCAGAGGTTAATAATGGTGTAGCACACACTATACCTCTTTCTCCCTCCATTCTTGTTTCTTTCTCTTTTCTCTCTCATTCTCTCTCCATTTGCGTTATCTCTCATTCGCAATCCGCTCCATCTGTGATTGTGATCGGAGCTTTCAATTAGGCCAATTACTCTCGCGCCGTTAGCGCTGTCCAGATTTTTCCGGTTTTCGATTTTCCCGCGCGCTTCCCTGGTCAGTGGAACCATGGGGGGGGGGGGGAATCCAGATTGAAAAAGGGGAAATCCAAAAAAAAGATTATTTGGATTGAAAAGTGTATAGAATGAGAGGAGGGAAACCCCGAAAAAAGAGAATTCAGATTGTAAAGTGTAGGTAGATTGAGGCATGGAAATCACCAGATTGTGGGGATAGAACCGAAGGACATTAGATTCTAAACATCCATTCCAATTCTTAATTCTGCTTCTAAAAAGAATTTATATTAAATGTGATTAATGTGAGTTCTGATAGGTTCAGTTTCTAATAATATAGAGTGTTAGTCTGTGGTCTGTTTTATTGTACTCATGTATAATATTATGGAGTAAATGTATTTCCTTTCAGAGATCATATTCGGGAAATAAATATGAAACACACGAATTATACGAGTATTATCAATTATTACGAGTATTATAGGAATTAAATACGATATTATGAGATGTGAATGAATAGAAGAAGACTTTCTTATGTGAGTTACTCTAATCAATCATTGAATTTGGAAATTGCATGAATTCAGAACATTGCTTCACACGACAGAACAGAACAGGCAAGAACAGAACAGAACAGAACAGAACAGAACAGAACAGAACAGAACAGAACAGAACAGAACAGAACAGAACAGAACAGAACAGAACAGAACAGAAAGAACAGAAGAACAGAACAGAACAGAACAGAACAGAGAAGAACAGAACAGAACAGAGAAGAACAGTACAGAACAGAACAGAACAGGAGAGAACAGAACAGAACAGAACAGAACAGAACAGAACAGAACAGAACAGAACAGAACAGAACAGAACAGAACAGAACAGAACAGAACAGAACAGAACAGAACAGAACAGAACAGAACAGAACAGAACAGAAGAAGAACAGAACAGAACAGAACAGAACAGAACAGAACAGAACAGAACAGGAACAGAACAGAACACTGAACAGAACAGAACAGAACTGAACAGAACAGAACAGAACAGAACAGAACAGAACAGAACAGAACAGAACAGAACAGAACAGAACAGAACAGAACAGAACAGAACAGAACAGAACAGAACAGACAAGAACAGAACAGAACAGAACAGAACAGAACAGAACAGAACAGAACAGAACAGAACAGAACAGAACAGAACAGAGAAGAACAGAACGGAACAGATCAGAACAGAACAGAACAAAAAGAACACAACACAACACAACACTCATTAAATTAGACATGACACAGAATTAGGCTATACAAATTCTTGATATTATTGTTCTTCTTAGGATATTGAATATGTTTGAAATCTTGTCTTCACAATAATTTCTCTCAACGCTTCCTCCTCCAGAAGATCGTGATATAGTCTGTCCAAGCAAAGAAGACCCTCTGGCAAAATGAGAAAATGACTCCAGGTCGGTCAATATTGGTTCAAAAATTATAAATTTGATCTAAAATTGTAGGTAACAATTCGATCTACTATTAACAACCATATTTATAATTCTTGAACAAATATTGACCAAACTAAGATTTCCAGTCTTGCAGAGGGTCTTCTTTGCTTGGACAGACTATACACTAGTCAAGACCAAGGAAATGGTTGACTTACTACTAACGAAATGGCGGACGGAACGAGATGGTCTACAAAATGGTGGAACCTACTTGGACAACGATGAAGCTCTGTGATTTCACAATAATTTCTCTCACCTTCACTTCCAAGATCGTATAGTCTGGCCAATGGGAGTTGAGCATTGAAAATGATCCAGGTCTCAATATTGTTCAAAATTATAAATTTGATCTAAAATTGTAGGTAACGATTCGATCTACTATTAACACCATTTATAATTCTTGAACAAATATTGACCAAACTAAGTTATTTTCCCATCTTCAGTCTTTTTTAATGATGTGTTACTTCAAGACCAAGGAGTTATAACTTATTCATGTTATTTGATCATTATAAGATGATTTAGTAGCCTACTTGGACAACGATGAAGCTCTGTGATTGGTCCATTCCATCCACTTCCAATACCGAAGACATTCTGGCAATGGGAGTTGAGGAGAATTACTCAATATTCGGTAAATATTTGACTCAAGTAATATAAATTTTTGTCGAATCATGATGTGTTACTTCTGTGTGTTATAACTTATTTCTGCGTTACTTGATCATTATAAGATGATTTAGTACCGACTATTTGTGATGCCATCTCTAAGTCTCAGCAAAGAAGACATTCTGGCAAGATTAGGGAATTACTCCATGTCGGTAAATATTGACCCAAGAATTATAAATTTGAATCAGCATGTTTTATAAAATTTAAGACCAGTCAGTATTGAACCGTGCTAGAATCATTTTCTCAGCTTGCCAGAATGTCTTATTCGCTTGGACAGAATGGCCTTTGGTAGTTTACGTACGGAACCACGGATACTAGAATACTTGTATTCCAGATACTAGATACTAGA
>CM029548.1:1030531-1038031 GCA_017141385.1 Sogatella furcifera | reverse complement strand
TCTTCTTCTTCTTCTTCTTCTTCTTCTTCTTCTTCTTCTTCTTCGACAGAGTGACTAGATAAAAAGTGTATGACTACAAAAATCTCATATTACTAGGCCTACATCAAAACTTTATGGAAGAATGGTGAACTGAACATGAGGGCTGAAACTGTTTTCAATGCTCAACTCCCATTGGCCAGAGTCTATCGGTGTTAGAAGTGGAGGTGGAATGCCTCGACCAATCACAGAGCTTCAAGTAGGTTCCGCCATTTTGTTAGTTACCTAGTTTTGTCCACCATTTCATGAGTAGTAAATCAGCTATAGTCCGTCCAAGCAATGAAGACATTCTGGCAAGATGGGAAAATAACTCCAGCTTGGTCAATATTTGTTCACGAATTATGAATGTGGTCTTAATAGTAGATCAAATTGTTTCCAACAATTTGAGATCAAATTGACAATTTTTGAACGAATATTGACCGAGCTTGAGTCATTTTCCCATCTTGCCAGAGGGTCTTCTTTGCTTGGACAGACTTTCCTCGGTGGTTAAAGTTTATCACGATCTTTTAGAAAAGGATGAAAAGGGAAATATTTTCAAACTTATCTAATGCCGACAATTAATATAAAAAATTAAAATAATAATTTATTGATTATCGAATTTAATCTAACATAAAGCAACACTTATTTTTAATTTTGAAAAGGAATGCTATGAGAAAAAAAACTCACAATACAATTTCTTCTTCTTCTTCTTCTTCTTCTTCTTCTTCTTCTTCTTCTTCTTCTTCTTCTTCTTCCTCCTCTTCTTCTTCTCCTTCTTCTTCTTCTTCTTCTTCTTCTTCTCCTTCTTCTTCTTCTTCTTCTTCTTCTTCTTCATCTTCTTTTCTTCTTCTTCTTGTTCTTCTCCTTCTTCTTCTTCTTCTTCTTCTTCTTCTTCTTCTTCTCCTTCTTCTTCTTCTTCTTCTTCTTCTTCTTCTTCTTCTTCTTCTTCTCCTCCTCCTCCTTCTTCTTCTTCTTCTTCTTCTTCTTCTTCTTCTTCTTCTTCTTCTTCTTCTTCTTCTTCTTCTTCTTCTTCTTCTTCTTCTTCTTCTTCTTCTTCTTCTTCTTCTTCTTCTTCTTTCTTCTTCTTCTTCTTCTCCTTCTTCTTCTTTCTCTTCTTTTCTTTTTTCTTTTCTTCCCCTTCTTCCTTCCTTCTTCTTCTCCTCCTTCTTCTTCTTCTCCTTCTTTTTCTTCTTCTTCACCCACTTTTTCCTCGCCTTTTTCTTCTCCTTTTTCTATTTCTTCTCCTTCTCAGAGAAGCGTTCAAGCACTCTGTGTATCACCGTCTTGTGAATCTTTTCCAAGAGACATCCTTTTTCCCATACTTTCATGCTTTTGATCAAAAGTTATTTTTCCAGCCCAGCTATAGTCTGTCCAAGCGAAGAAGAACATCTGGCAAGATGGGAAAATTACTGCAGCTCGGTGAATATTGGTTAAAAAACATTAATTTGGTTTCAAACGCTATATCACAATGTTTCCTACAATTGAGACCAAATCAATAATTTTTGAACCAATATTGACCGAGCTGGAGTCATTTTCTCTTATTGCCAAAGGGTCTTCTTTGCTGAGTCAGACTATAGAAAAACTGAACCAGTTGGAAAAAATCACCCATAGAGTGGGGTCAGTCTTAACACATCAAAGACTGTCCATCCATTCACAGTTGGTTAGCATATTTTTTAAACTTTTCAAAGAAGACCGATTCACAGCGATGACACTAATCTTCTGTATTTATTCGATTATAGTCTGTCCAAGCAAAGAAGACACTCTGGCAGGGTGGGAAAATGACTTCAGCTTGATCAATTTTAATTCAAAAATTATGAATTAGATCTCAAAATGTAGAGAATACTCTGATCAACAATTTGAGACCAAATTTCGAATTTTTGAACAAATATTGACCAATCTGGAGTCATATTCCCGTCTTGCCGGAATGTCTTCTTCGCTTGGACAGACTATAACTTATCAAAGAAGATCAATTCACAGCGATGACACTTATCTTCTGTATTTATTCGATTATAGTCTGTCCAAGCAAAGAAGACACTCTGGCAAGACGGGAAAATACCTCGAGCTCGGTCAATATTGATTCAAAAATCTTTAATTTGATCTCAAATTGTAGAGAATACTCTGATCTACAATTTGAGACCAAATTTTCAATTTTTCAAGAAATATTAACCAAGATGGAGTAATTTCCCTATCTTGCCAGAATGTCTTCTTCGCTTGGACCGACATAACTTTTCAAAGAAGACCGATCCACAGCGATGACACTAATTCTCTGTATTTATTCGATCACAGCTGAGTGCACTGTGTCTGAAGGTTCTCTCTGATAATCAGCTGATCACTGTTAACAGGCAAACTAATAATAAGGCATGTGAAAGAGTTCCTTCCACTGACAGGCACTTTCACATCCCTTTGCGTTCAGAGGTTTTTCTGACGGTTTTTTAACAACGACGTTTGAACTTTTCAAAACCGTTACTGTCCGATTCACATCTTTGACAAACGATTAGCGGGATAATGATGTCGCTCTTTCAAATTCAAATTAGGAATTTTCTTTCCTTTCCGTCAGTTATTCCCCTATTATCATTTCCCCACTGTCGGCTCGTGCGCACCAAACAGGTGAAGTGCCCGTATCTTTTACTGTACAGCACTTCACCTGTTTCGTGGGCACGAGCCGCCAGTGCATACCCCATCTTTCTTCTCTTGTCATATTATCAGTAAGTACTTCTTTTCTTCACGTACTTTTGGTAATGAATGAATAAATTATGGTTGAATAAATCATAGTTATTCTCTTTTTCTTCCTATGACAATGATTAAATGAATCATAAGGTTTTAAAGTTTCATCAAAGTTCAAAGTTAATTTCCTCTTTCATGAGTATCAATACCAAAATACCATCGTATTATTCAACATTTGGTTTAAAATTTTTAAGTTTTGATGTATATTTAGGAATATTTTCAATTGAAAGTGTTATTGGCTTTCAAAACAACTATCCTGGTTTTTGAATCGATGATATTTCCATAAAAGTGTTTTCAGAGTGGAAATTGTGTGAGTAAATACACATAAGTTTAGAAGGAAAAAATCAGATTTTGGAGATTTTAATCTGAATTGGAATGAAAGATGTTTTTGAATGCCTGTATTTTCGCTCCTTTTATTGTATCACTGTTATCAAATAAATAAATAAAATTGTTCTTCAATAGATACACAGTACACACGGATATTGTAAGATATCTCACAATGTATTTGAAAAAATTCATACATATTTACATAAATACATATTCTTCAACTCAAGTCATGAAGTTGAACCTTCATCATCACTCATTCATCCTTTGCTTAAAATACTTGGAAAACCGTCGCAATTGTGAAGTAAGAATAAAAGTCATCATCAGTAATGTTAAAACATCTATTTGTGATGTTGTCAGATACATTTTTTGATATTCAACAAAATCGTGTATTTATGATGAATCCTATAATTCATTCTCATGTTGTATTCTATTCTGTGTGTATTAATAATAATAATAATATTCGTGTAACCTGGCTGGCTCAGGTCTGGTGTCACAGTCTTCAGGTCGCTCCTGATCAATTTCAGGGCCTCTGACATGACTTAGAGACTGTTTTTAGGCAGCCGGACCGACGGCTTAACGTGTATGTATTGAATTCCAATCAATAAGCCAACCCTAGAGAACTATACAGAGATTTAGGTGACGCTAAAATCTTAGGTGATTCAGTCTATCTTTTGTAATTTATGTAACCCTCTAACAGCTGATGTGAAGCGTCTATTGTCTCTTCAAAAACATTATCTAGGCATAGCTAAACTACAGTTCTAATTTCAACATCAGCTGTTGGAGCGCTCAAGGAGCAGAAACCCATAACTATTTGCGTCAGCTATTATTTCAGTATTATAGTAAACAGTATATAGTATAGTATATAGCATTACAGTATATAGTTTAGTATATAGCATTACAGTATATAGTATAGTATATAAATTTCTATAAGACCGCCATAGATATAAGCCACTCTCATAGCGGGTGATCCATCACTATTTTGTAGGAATGTTATTTAGTTATTTTATCGGATTACCAGATGCAAACTTTGTAGACATGATTCAATTTATCGTATTTCACGAATGTTTCATTGAGATATGTCATTCATACATTTGATTGTCTTATATTTACTATTTAGACTATCTCTGGAATACAATTCCCAAAAATGTAGAATACTATGTAGAATTCAATCCAACAAAAAACGGTCTGAATGAAACTTTGATATTAAATGAAAAGACTAAAATATACCTTAATATGAAACAACTACAATATCCCTCCACAACTACTCAACTTTAATAGCCTCAAACGCTTTTAGTGACTTTCCATGTTTAAATTGTGACAATATTCAGAGTTTTCATTGTTTTAAGTCGTATAAAATTAATTAACCTTCAAGAATGACTAAGGTAGACTAAGCCCAAACCCAAACCTAATCTCGATTAAAATTTTGTTGAATGAAAAGCCTACAGCATCCATTTCACAGTTTTGATGAGACAAAACAACAGTCATCGTCAAACTTTGTGAAGTGAACCTCTCAAACTTTGTGAAACGACCTCTTTAGTACAGTCTGTTCAAGCAAAGAAGACATTCTGGCAAGATGGGAAAATTACTCCAGCTCGATCAAAAATGATGATTTTGGTCTCAAATTGTATATCAGAATGTTTCTTCAATTTATGATCAAATTTAACATATTTGAACTAATATTGACCGAGCTGGAGTCATTTTTTGAACCTCTTTAGTATCTTTCCAGGCGAAGAAGACATTCTGGAAAGATGGGAAAATCCTCAGCATGATCAATATTGGTTCAAAAATCATAAACTTGAGCTCAAATTGTAGATCAGAATGTTTTCTTCAATTTGAGACCAAATATATCATTTTTGAACTGATATTGACCGAGCTGGAGTCAACAAGAGTTACAAGAATGTCTTCTTCGCTTGTACAGACTGTAGTTAAAACGTTGAGAAGAGAATGCATTGCTTGGTTAAAGTGAAAACAATTAAGTAGGGGGAAGGGGAGGATAGAGAGAAAGAAGAGGGAGAGAGAGATGAGTATGAAAGGAGGAAGAAGAGAGAAGAGTAAGAGAGAGGAAGTGTGCCTTGAAACAGGCAACAATCGTTGAAAGTCCACAAGAGTGCAAAATTGTAACATTCAATTTGAGAGGGAATTAGTCCATTGTTTCAAAAGGCTCAGGATTAAATCTTTCTCAGACAAAGATCGCTCTGCTAATGCATTTCTAGTGTCATTTGCAATACACACAATTCTATTCTCTTCTCTTCTCTTTTTCTTCTCTTTCTTTCTCTTTTCTCCTCTCCCTCCCTTCTGTTCTCTTCACTAGTTCACTTCTCTTCTCTTCTCTTCTCTTCTCTTCTCTTCTCTTCACTAGTTCACTTCTCTTCACTAGTCACTTCTCTTCTCTTTCTTCTTCTCTTCTCTTCTCTTCTCTTCTCTTCTCTTCTCATCTCTTCTCTTCTCTAAATCACTTCTCTTCTCTCCTCTTCTCTTCTCCCCTTCTTCTCTTCTCTTCTTTTTTTCTTCTCTTCTCTTCTCTTCTCTTCTCTTCTCTTTCTCTCTCCTTCTCCTCTTCTTCTCTTCACTAGTTCACTTCTCTTCTCTTCTCTTCTCTTCACTAGTTCACTTCTTTCTTCTCTTCTCTTCCTTCCTTTCTTCTCTTCTCTTCTCTTCCCATCTCTTCTCTACACTAATTCCTTCTCTTCTCTCCCTTCTCTTTCTCCTTCTTCTCTCTTCTTCTCTTTTCTTCTCTTTCTTCTCTTCTTCTTCTTCTTTCTCTTCTCTCTTCTCTTCTTCTTCTTCTTCTTCTTCTCTTCTCTCTTCCTTCTCTTCTTCTCTTTCTCTTCTTTCTCTCTCTTCTTTTCTCTTCTCTTCTCTTCTCTTTCCTCTTCTTTTCTTCTCTTCTCTTCTCTTCTCTTCTCGTCTCTTTTCTTCTCGTCTCTTCTCTTCTCTTTTCTTCTCTTCTCTTCTTTCTCTCTCTCCCTTCTCTTCTCTTCTCTTCTCTCCTCTCTTCTCTTCTCTTCTCTTCTCCTCTCTTCTCTTCTCTTCTCTGCTCTTCTCTCCTCTACTCTCCTCTCATCTTCTCATCTCTTCTGTGCTCTTCTCTTCTCTTCTCTTCTCTTCTCTCTCTCCTCGTCTCTTTCTCTTCTCTTCTTCTTCTTTCTCTTCTCTTCTCTTCTTCTCTTCTCTTCTCTCTTCTTTTCTTCTCTTCTCTTTTCCTCCTTTCTCTATTCTTGTCTCTTTTCGTCTCTTTTCTCATTTCTTTATTGACTAGTGCTACTATCAATGACTGAGATGAAAATTTTTTGTTCAAATAGAAGCTATTAAAAAAGGGTAACTTATTGTTATAAATAGAAATCACTTTAAAAAAAATTAGGTTGTCCAATAATAATAATAATTATTATAATAATAAAAATAATAATAATAATAATAATAACAATAATAATAAATATAGATAATAATTTTATTTCCTTAAAAAACAAACCAAAATGAACAAAAATGCAAGCAAAAGTAATGAGTACAATTTGAATTTAAATACAGTTAGTGTTTAAAGATTGAAAGAATGAAGTTTTATTTATTTATTCACTTATTTATTTATTTATATTTTGGAAATTAACCTACTCAACTATATGGTAAAGCCATGTGCCAGAGAAGGTGATCTTGTCAACAATATTTAGGTGTGCTTTCAAAACTACGCCGCTCACTGGCGCAGAATTCAGCTACCATACTCTTTTGAGTGGAAACTGGCTTCTTTTGGAGCCATGCCACTAGATAGCAGCACAACCACGCTGTCAGGTGACGTATTTGAGCTTGAGAGCTTGTATTAACTATATAAATATATGTACCCTTAATGTATAAGAGCTTGTATTTGACTTGTGTATTTTTGGCCTTTGACGCCAGTGCGCGGCGCGTTTAGGAAAGAAAAACGCTTCCGGAAATGGCATTTAGCTATGCCTGGATGCTGTTTTTCAATTCAGAAGAGAAAATAGATTATCTACAAATCAGCTGTTCGTAAAAAATGACCGACGAAACCGCACTAAAGTTTGTCGCTTGGGAAATGACTCCAGCTCGGTCAATAATTTTCAACAATGATAACTTTGATTTCCAAATTGTTGAAAACATTTCTGCTCTACAACTTGATTAAATTTGAAATTTTTGAACCAATGTAATTGACAAAGCTGGAGATCACTTTCCATCTTCGCGAGACTGTCTTCTTTGCTTGAATCGACTCATCACGTAGAAGAGACAGACGAAACCGCCTAACGTATAGTGAATTCGCAGAGAGAAGCATGTGACGAAGCACTGGCGGCTCGTACCCACGAAACAAGGTGAAGTGCCCGTATGTTTCACTGTACAGCACTTCACCTGTTTCGTCACGCTCAATCTCAGTGGGATGAAGGAAGTGATTTAGACTTAAAGAGACCTTTTGACCAAACGTCGACCATATTT
>CM029548.1:1005011-1030031 GCA_017141385.1 Sogatella furcifera | reverse complement strand
GAAGAGAAGGATAAAGAAGAAGAAGAAGGAGGAGGAGGAGGAGGAGGAGAAAGAAGAAGAAGAGGAGATGAAGAAAAAGAAGAAGGAGAAGGAGGAGAAGAAGAAAGTATGGAGTGCGTGACATAACCTTCTGGGCCTAATTACTCATTGAAATTGAAAGAGAAATAAATAGTACATGCTAATCCTAGTTTCTCTTTTTTTTATTGTAAAATGTATCATTAATATTATGGGAAGATTACACAAAACTAAGTAAAAGAAATCAAGGAAGCAGTTAAGATAGTTTTAAGTCTCATTGATTTTCACAAGTTGGAGCATGGTAGGCGGAGGGGGTTGGATTAAGGGGGCGAGCTCAGGGGAGGGGTGTGTTGGGGGGGAAGTTGAGAGGGGGTGACTTTAGAGGGGTGGCAAGGGATGTTTAGGGGGCATTGGTGCTAATCTTGGATTGTCCAACTTGACTTGCCAGAGTTGAAAACAATGAATCACTCTCCACTGCTAACCAATTCTTATCGATTGCTGTTGCTGCCTATTGCCAAACTTCCTCATTCCTAAGGAGAAGGAGAGGGGGAAGAAGGAGAAGAAGAAGAAGAGAAGAAAAAGAAGAAGAAGAAGAAGAAGAGAAGAAGAGGAAGAAGAAGAGAGGAGAAGAAGAAGGAGGAGGAGGAGAAGAAGAAGAAGAGGAGATGAAGAAAAGAAGAAGAAGAAGAGGAGGAGAAGAAGGAAGAGGAGAAGAAGAAGAAGGAGGAGAAGAAGAAGAGGAGAAGGAAGAAGAAGGAGGAAGAAGAAGAAGAACAGGTAGAAGAAGAAAAAGAAGAACGAAGAAGAAGGAGAAAAGAAAGAGAAGAGAAAGAGGTAGAAGAAGAAGAAGAAGAAGAAGGATGAGAAGAAGTAGAAGAAGAAGAAGAAGAAGAAGAAGAAGAAGAAGAAGAAGAAGAAGAAGGAGGAGGAGGAGGAGAAGAAGAAGAAGAAGAAGAAGGAGAAGGAGGAGAGAGCGAAGAAGAAGAAGAAGAAAAGAGGAGAAGGAGGATAAGAAGGAGAAGAGGAAGAAGAAGAAGAAGGATGAGAAGAAGAAGAAGAAGAAGAAGAAGAAGAAGAAGAAGGAAAAGAAGAAAAGAAGTGGTATAGTCTGTCCAAGCAGAAGACCCTCTGACAAGATAAGAGAATGACTCAGCTCGATCAATATTGGTTCAAATAATATTGTTTTGATTTCAAATTGTAGATCAGAATGTTTTACTATGATTGAGATCAAATCAATAATTTTTGAACCAATATTGACCGAGCTGGAGTTATTTTCTCATCTTGGCAGATGGTCTTCTTTGCTTGGACAGACTATATTTCTCTTCCTCTTTCTCTTCTTCTTCTTCTTCTTTCTTCTTCTTCTTCTTCTTCTTCTTCTTGTTCTTCTTTTCCTCCTTCTTCTTCTTCTTCTTCTTCTTCTTCTTCTTCTTCTTCTTCTTCTTTTTCTTCTCCTTCTTAGTCTTCTTTCTTCCTTTTCCTCGTTTTCTTCTTCTGAATTTTCTTGGGAACTCGGCTGGACCTTGCAAAACAGAACTTTCAGAATCAATTAACTTGTCCTGAATCTATCATCGACTTCTATTATCTTTTTTTCGTCTTTTTCTCCCTTCTACCTCTTCTTCTTCTATTCAATCAACTTTTTTTCTCTGTTCTCTGATTCCTTGGATATATCAAAGCCTATCTTATTATATCCATCTATTTATTATAGCTGATTATATCTATCTATATTATCGTAGCTGACGTGAAAAATCAAGGCGTTTGGCAAGACATGAATTATTGTTATTGGCGCTCAGCTCTGTCAGGACAGTCTGAAGCTGTCTTCGAGAGCGAACTAGTATAGCTGGAGTCACTCTTGTTTCTATGTACTCTAGCTGACAGCTCACCGACTGTCCTGAGAGAGCTGAGAATTAGTAACAGTCATTCGCCTAAAGCCTTACAGTATCTTCTGCGTTCGTGTTTTTGATTATCCTCTGCTTAATATGCTCAAACAGAACATAATTATCATCAAAACAATTACTAGCTCCGCTCCCTCGAAAACAGTATCAGCAGTATCAGTGAGTCAAACAGGCTCGTTTCGCTCGCCTGCGAAACCTTTGTCAGTGTCAGCTGAGACAAACAGGCTCACTTCGCTCGCCTGAAATTGCCGTTTTAAAGGATTCGCTTTGATCATCATCATATTATCTATAACAGGGTTCTTCTAAGTAATCTTTTTGAATTAATTGTACTAATACCTCAGCTCAACCTGAGTATATGGTTTGAACGTATTTAGTTCAATAGTTTCCGTGAAATAAACAAAAGTGTAAAATCCAAACATTGGAAAACCTCATTACAGGCGTAACCTCGGAAGGGTTTCGAATTTAAAAAAATACAATTTTATGATTCCTTATCCAGTTATAACCCTTATTGTTGAAGAATGTCGTTTTCTAGCATATTTTTCCCAATTATATCAATAACCATTGGAGTTACAAACTTGATTGGTTGCATTGAATTTCTCAGCTAATTCTACATAGGAGTTGATTATTTTAGAACCTCACTGAAGCCTCTAAAAAATTAAAAAAATTAATATATTTTGAAAAATCTCAATTTTCCACCATTTTTATCTCGGTAACAAAGCGTTTTTGGAGGTTGGTCCCATGGAACTTTTTTGTCTACTTGGAGTAAGGAATCAGCCTGAGAAGTATTGCACATTCCTCCTGAAACACCCTGTATATAAATTATCTCTCTAATAATTAAATCTTTGATATGCTCAAACACCATAAAATATTTGATTAACTAATTTTAATATGTATATTATATTTAATATATAATATATTAATATATAATATATTAATATAATAATATATTAATATTTTATATCATTATTCAAGTATTTTTTTAATAATAATGGTTATGTTTCTTAGGACAGAATTTATCATCGGATCTCATAACCCTTCTTCTACTTATAATGAAATTTTGAAATACATGTTGACATGTTCAAATGTTGGTGAAAAAATTTTGTACAGTAAATAATACTAATTCACAATTTTTCTCTTTTCCAGGTATGTATCAGAGGAAGTTTCATGTCTCAAAATTTTCAAACTTGAGTAAGTCAAAATGGTCCAATAAACCTGGTGAGTATAATGAGTCATTAAGTGTGTTCTTGATGGGATATTGACCTTAGAACAATCACTACTTACTAGAATACTGATTGAATACTTTGCAGACTACATTTTGAAATAGATTGGAGAGGATGATGTGGGATAGATAATAGTGATGATATAGTGATGATGACGGTAATAGCTGCACTATTGGGATTCTCTTCAAATAGGCCTACATCACAATTTGACATAACCAATTATACAGTATAGGAGTGATATCACTCTTCCGCTTATTCTTCTTCTTCTTCTTCTTCTTCTTCTTCTTCTTCTTCTTCTTCTTCTTCTTCTTCTTCTTCTTCTTCTTCTTCTTCTTCTTCTTCTTCTTTTTCTTCTTCAGTTGTCTCTCTTATCCTTTTTCCCAATCCTTTTCTCCTTCTTCTTTCTCTTTTTCTTCTCCTCCCTTCTTCTTCTTCTTTTTCTTCATCATCATCATTTTCTTCTTCATCATCATTCTTCTTCTTCTTCTTCTTCTTTTTCTCTTTCTTCATCATCATCATCATTTTCTTCTTCTTTTTCTTCTTCTTCTTCTTCCTCATCATCATCATTTTCTTTTTCATAATCTTTTTTCTTCTTCTTCTTCTCCTTCCTTCTTCTTTTTCTTCTTTTCTCTCTTTCTTCTTCTTCATCATCATCATCATTTTCTTCTTCATTCTTCTTCTTCTTCTTCTTTCATCATCATCATCATCATCATCATTTTTCTTCTTCTTCCTTCTTCTTCTCTTCTTCTTCTTTCTTTCTTCTTCTCTCTTCTTCTTATTCTTCTTTTCTTCATCATCATCATTTTCTTCTTCATCATCATTTTCTTCTTCTTCTTCTTCTCTTTCTTCCATCATCATCATCATCATCATTTTCTTCTTCTTCTTCTTCTTCTTCTTCATCATCATCATTTTCTTTTCTTTTCTTCTCTTCTTCTTCTTCTTCTTCTTCCTTCTTCTTCTCTCTTCTTCTTCTTCTTCTTCTCCCTTTTATTTTTTTTTATTCTTCAGTTGTCTCATTATCCTTTCTCCCCGTCCTTTTCTCCTTCCTCTTTCTCTTCTTCTCCTCATTCTTCTCCTACTCCTCTCTCTTCTTCTTCTTTTCCCTTCTTTTTCTTCTTCCTCTTCTTATTCTTAAGAATTCTAAAAACAGAGAGTTTTTTTTCAAGCAATGATAAAATGTACTTAGTTCATGAAAATATAAGAAAAAACAATCGATAGAATTGTTTTGTGACAAATAACACAATCGAATGGAAATTATATCCAAATAATAGTCACGAGAATAATAATATTATTAGTTCATCTCCAATATTGACAATTCCATCAGAGTGAGCGATTACACACAGTGTCTCCTGGTTTTCTGAGTGCGAAAGATACATCGTTTGCGAATTTCTCTACAATTATATAACTTGTGATGAAAGGTGATGCTCTTTCACACCGGCCGTATTTATGATGCAAAGTTTTGCATGCATTCACACCGACAACAATCGCGACTTGAGACGAGAACTTTTTGATATGAATGAACAAAGAAGAAGAAGAAGAAGAAGAAGAAGAAGAAGAAGAAGAAGATGATGAAGAAGAAGAAGAAGAAGAAGAGAAGAAGAAGAAGAAGAAGAAGAAGAAGAAGAAGAAGAAGGAGAAGAAGAAGAAAAAAGAAGAAGAAGAGAAGAAAGACGAGGAAGGAGAAGAAGAAGCGAGAAGAAGAAAGAATGAAGAAGAAGAAGAAGAAGATGATGATGATGATGATGAAGAAGAAGAAGAGAAGAAGAAGAAGAAGAAGAAGAGGAGAAGAAGAAGAAGGAGAAGGAAGAAGAGAAGAAGAAGAAGAAGAAGAAGAAGAAGAAGAAGAAGAAGAAGAAGAAGAAGAAGAAGAAGGAGAAGAAGAAGAAGAAGAAGAAGAAGAAGAAGAAGAAGAAGGAGAAGAAAGAAGATGGTGAAAAGAAGAAGAAGAAGAAGAAGAAGAAGAAGAAGAAGAAGAAGAAGAAGAAGAAGAAGAAGAAGAAGAAGAAGAAGAAGAAGAAGAAGAAGAAGAAGAAGAAGAAGAAGAAGAAGAAGAAGAAGAAGAAGAAGAAGAAGAAGAAGAAGAAGAAGAAGAAGGAGAAGGAGAAGAAGAAGAAGAAGAAGAAGAAGAAGAAGAATGATGATGATGATGATGATGAAGAAGAAGAAGAAGAAGAAGAAGAAGATAATGAAGAAGAAGAAGAAGAAGCAGAAGAAATGATAATGATGAAGAAGAAGAAGACCGGTCCACAGGCCAAGGAAAGTCGGGTGAAGAAGAAGAAGAAGGAAGAAGAAGAAGGAAGTGAAACAAAGGAAAAAGAAGGATAGAATTTAAATTAGAATGAAGAATTAAGAAATTTAGTTGAAGACGGATAGAAATGTTGCAAGATTAACGACGAAGAAGAAGAAGAATAAATGAGAAGAAGAAAATAAGAAGAAGAACTATATGATGATGATGATCATAGGGGAAACGATAATTGGAAACTATAAATGAATAATAAGAAAAAGAAGAAGAAAATGATAATGATGAAAAGAAGAAGACCGGTTGGCTTGTGATTCAAATGAGACCCGATCTCTGAAAAGAAGGAAGGCGAAACAAAGGAGAAAAGAGGATAGAATACTTGATGAGAGAATCTATATCTAGTGCATGCACGGATACAGAGGCACATTCCTTTGGCGAGACGCTAGATGTCAATTGACTAGAATGTTTTGGTTTATTATTCAATATTATAATTGATTTATCAATAATATCGTGAAGCTATTGACAAAGTAGCTGGCTTTATCAGTTTGGAATAGTTTAAAAATGTATCTAGTCAATTAGAAAGCATTTCCTTTCGAATAATCCGATATCCCTTGCTTCAAAGGTTAGGTTATGCGTATTCCGTAATCTTGAATAATTAGCTCTCATTACACAATCACGTGAAGCTATAAAGTATTTATCAGTTTGGAATAGTTTAAAAATGTATCAGTCAATTTGAAAGCATCCATCAAAATCCGATATCCCTTGCTTCTAGGTTAGGTTTATCCGTATCCGCTTTAGCTCTCATTACACAATCACGAATCGCGAGTTTCAGGAGAAGGATAAATTGTTATTGAAATCTATCACACAACATTTCCTCTTGCACTTCGACATCTTTTCTTCGAAAGTGAGTAGTATTTTTTAATTTGTCAGGCATGTTCAGTTGGACGTTTAGACGCGAGTTAAGAACGGATTCTAAAAACTTTTCAAGGATACCCCAAATATTTTATTTTTTTATAGTTTTTCGGCGTTTTCTTGATTTATTCGAGAACCAATCGGTAGAAAATGTTGATATTTGGTGGGCAGGTTCAGATAAGGTCTAGAAATGTTGTGTTAATATATTTTTAAAATCCGTTCAAGAGTACGCCAGTAATAACGTTTTCAAAATTGTAAATCTATTGCGGGTTGCATATCTTCCGCCTTGATACGACCAATCTCTACTGTAAATTCAATGGTTCAGCGAGATTATAGATTAACTAATTTGGAAGATATTGAATAAAGTTTTGAACTATGTCCAATATAATTCCCAAGGTTACGCTTAATATTAGCGTTTTACTATTTTTCGGAATTTTCGGAGTTTTTCGTAGATTTTTCGAGAACAAATTGGCAGGAAATGTTGAAATTTGGTAAACAGGTCCGGATTAGGTCTAGAAATGCTGTGTTCAATAAATTTTAAACCCCTCTGAACGTAATTTGCAGGCGAGTGAAGCGAGCCTGTTTGTCTCAGCTGAAACAGACAGAGCTTTTGCAAGCAAGTGAAGCGAGCCTGTTTGACTCACACTGCCGATACTGGGGGGTCCAGCGGGCGGAGCCCCTTGGCTAGGCGGAGAAGGCGAGCGAAGCGTGTTTAGATGCTTTACATGGATGTTGATAGACTAACTGTAACGCTCAAGTTTTTTAGAGCCAGCTATACACAAGATTGGATCAAAGATGACAAATAAGAAGAAGAAAATAATACATATAAGAATAAAAATATGAAGAAACGGAGTGATGACGATGACATTGACGTAGAAGTAGGAGTAGTGATGAAGAGTGGAGTGGGTAGAGGGGGAAAATACACTAACAAAAGGAGGAGGGTTGTAGATATTGTAGAATGTAGATGAAGAAGGAGAAGAAAGAAAAGGGTGGAGATAAAGCAGCATTGATGAAGCCATTGTTACTGGCTGAGTAATTAGCACTTTTCATACACTTTCACTTCTTGATGGATGGCAAAGAAAAGTGGAGGGAGCAGAAGGAGAAGAAGAAGAAGAAGAAGAAGAAGAAGAAGAAGAAGAAGAAGAAGAAGAAGAAGAAGAAGAAGAAGAAGAAGAAGAAGAAGAAGAAGAAGAAGAAGAAGAAGAAGAAGAAGAAGAAGAAGAAGAAGAAGAAGAAGAAGAAGAAGAAGAAGAAGAAGAAGAAGAAGAAGAAGAAGAAGAAGAAGAAGAAGAAGAAGAAGAAGAAGAAGAAGAAGAAGAAGAAAAAGAAGAAGAAGAAGAAGAAGAAGAAAGAAGAAGAAGAAGAAGAAGAAGAAGAAGAAGAAAAGAAGAAGAAGAAGAAGAAAAAGAAGAAAGAAGAAGAAAAGAAGAAGAAGAAGAAGAAGAAGAAGAAGAAGAAGAAGAAGAAGAAGAAGAAGAAGAAGAAGAAGAAGAAGAAGAAGAAGAAGAAGGAGAAGAAGAGAAAGGAAAGAAAAGACGTAGCCTTTCGGAATGCTAATTCATCTCCCCTACCTTTCTCTTGTGTATTCTCTTCTCATTACTTTTAGAATGTTGAATGGTAAAGAGATCAAGAAAGAGGGAGATTGAGAGAGAATGAGAGAGAGAGAGAGAGAGAGAGAGAGAGAGAGAGAGAGAGAGTTTAGCTTCCATTTCAAAGTACAGTACAATACACCTGCACCCTTCAACAAAGATATATTTTTAACTTGAATTTCCTTTCTTCTTCATCTAGTTTATGATAATTTTTTTTTCTACGTTTTCTTGTATTTGGCTGACACCAGAAATCTAGGCTGTTCCTTCTCTCTCTCTTTCTCTCTCTCTCTCTCTCATATATATATGGACATATTTATGTCTAAACTTCGCCTTTTCAATTAGATAACTTACACTCCTTATTCATTTTGCAGAACCTCCAATTTAAAATTTGTATAAATTCTTGCATTCATTACATCACCGTTTCCGTATTTTTACTAGAAGTCTTTATTTTGTGAAATGTATAGGATAATTTTGTTTTACTCATTCATATTACAATGTATAATCTAAGCCGAATTTTGTTATCTATTTGAATAAAGTAATCTAATCTAATCTAATCTAATCTTATACCTGATGTAACCTACTCCTACTAAAAGCTGATGAAAAGCATGTATCATTATATTGTCTCTTTTGATCTGTTTCTTTGCCCATTTTATCTTTCCCCCAGACATACTCTTTCGATTTAAAAGATAAACATCTAGGCCTAGCTGAATGTCTTCGTCGGTATAGCTTTATGTCAAAAAATAGGTTGTTGAAGCGTAAAAGGAGCAGACGAAACCACCCAACTCTATGGCTTCAGCTATTAATAATGAAAAGGATGATTATGAGAGATGACGAATACTTTTTATTTGAAATTTTTCCAATCTTTGTAATTTCCGTGTATTACCATGTACTTGCAATGACTCAGATATTGACAACTCTCAATGTACTGTAGTTTAAATTTTCTTTAATATTTTAGAATTACATTTAAGGAGAAATTTTGACCTTATTGTAAATTTTATCACCATTTTTAATTGGTGCCATGGCTCATGAAAACTCACATCTTGTTATTCTCAAAAATCTAATAAATCGTAGAACTCACAATCAACAATTACAAAGGATCGTCACCATATTGAAGATTTAGATACGCTGTAGTGATACAAAGTCCAAAATTGATACTGAAAGGAAGCTCGTTGATACGAGTCATCTACAACGCTCATAGATCAAGGCAATTTCAGAAATAAGCTATGGTTTTATTTCTTGGTTATTGAACATTCTGAGTGCATTTAAACTAAGTTTTGGTATTAAGTTGAATTATTAATAAATAATAGTAAAACACTACGTTCCAGAAAGGCACCAGTTATTTCCCCCGATTTTCGGTAGTGACAAATTATTATCTGCTATCGTCAATTTTCAATAATAATAAATTATTAATTAATGAATAATTAATTTTCAATGCTAAATAATACTTTATTTAATATCTACTTGTATGCTAAGTGAATAAATAGATATATAACCCTTATCATTTAATCATCTCTTACATTTATTTTCTTATCAAAATATTTCCTCCTCAAGAACTTGATTTCCATCTCAAATTCCAAACTCACATACAATATAATATTCACTACTTCTCTCCCCCACCTCTTCTACTTTATTCTTATTTTTCTTGCTCCACCCTATTTTCTACATAATAATTTCTTCTTTACTGTTCTTCTTTAGTTACCAATTTCTTCATCCAATCGTGATTTCTCACTTCCTGTGACTCTCTCGATTATTTTCACAAATTCCTGTGTTTCGTTCGTAGAAATTCGAGTGTTATAGGACAGGGGGGATTCCAATTAGCTTGGGGGGACAAGGGCCGGTTGGGGGGGGTGAGATTAGATTGTTCGCTAATTAATAATAATAAAGGGAGGCCTACCTTGCAGAAATTCCAAAGAAACTGATTCCTTTGAAATGAGGGAGATAACTTTGTTAAAATTATTATTTCAAGCAATACCGGGACGCAAGAATAACTTTGAATATCTTGGAGTGTTCTCTTGTAGAAAGGAATTTTGTCCGACGCTGCTGTCTTGATTGGATTGTAACTTTTGCTTAATTTTTTGTAATTCTTCTGTCAATTTGGAGTCTATTCTTAACGATTCCGCTGTTTCTGGAAACATTTCTTTTTGGGGGACTTATTTGAAGTCAATTGGTTTATTCATAATCTATTTATTTAGTCCTTTTTTGAAGGTGAAGTTAGGACTCACAGATCCTAAAGGATCCTAAAGGCCTACACTAAACCTAAATCCTACTTTTTTATGGAAATAATAGCACTAGACAACTGGATACTAATTGCGGGTTGAATTCAAGCCTATTGGATTCAACCGCTGTAGCATGATGTCATCCAAAGAGAGAGAATATTCTTATACAGGGTGTTTCAGGAGGAATGTGAAATTCCTCAGGCTGATTCCTTACACCAAGTAGACAAAAAAGTTCCATGGGACCAACCCCTAAAACGATTTGTTACCGAGATAACAATGGCGGAAAATTGAGATTTTTCAAAAAATATTTATTTTTCTAATTTTTTAGAGGCTTTACTGAGTTTCTGAAATATGTAGTTTCAATTCCTATGTAGAATTAGCTGAGGAATTCAATGGAACCAGTCTGAAGTCTGTAACTTCAACGGTTATTGAAATAATTAAAAAAATATGCTTAAAAACGGCATTTTTCAACAATAAGGGTTATAACTGGATAAGGAATCATAAATTTGTAATTTTTATTAATGGAAGTTGAAGAGAGTCGGATTCTAAAGAAAAAGTTAAGTAGTGGCGATTATGTAAATCTTACCCAAATCTCAGAAATAGCGATCGAAAATCGCACAATTCAACAAAACATAGCACAAGTGATAAATTTGTATTTAGTAGCGATTTTGCGATTTTTGATCTGGTTTCATTGAATTCCTTAGCTAATTCTACATAGGAATTGATTATTTTAGAACCTCAGTAAAGCCTCTAAAAAATTAGAAAAATGAATATTTTTTGAAAAAATCTCAATTTTCCGCCATTGTTATCTCGGTAACAAAGCGTTTTTGAGGGTTGGTCCCATGGAACTTTTTTGTCTACTTGGTGTAAGGAATCAGCCTGAGAAGTATCGCACATTCCTCCTGAAACACCCTGTATTTAGGCTATTACAGAAAGTTTTCAAAGCAATATAATATGATAGCTAGTATGATACTAGTAACTTTAGTAACCAGTCACTATTGGAGAAATTCTTTTTTCGCTATTTTGATCCCAATTGACTTTCTTTGTGGATTCAGCCTTGATTCAATCTTTAATAATTTTTCCCTGCATCATACATCATAATCCAATAACATCATCTAGGCTTACTTATATGACATCTCTAATCGACATCATCGGCTGTTGGAGCGCACAAGAAGCGTTCGAAACTTCCTGGGGGAGCAAGTACCTACCCTCTAAATGCTTTCAAATTTAATGAAAACGAGCCCTCATATAGGCCTCAATTCAAAAGACGTACTCACTCCACCAAAAACTAAATAGAAAGTTGAATAATTTGGCGCGCCTAATGAGAAAAGAACTGAGGAAGACGTGGTTTATTTCTTCTAATGCGGAAGTAAGCCACGCCCATATTCACCGCTCACTTCCGGTCTTAGACGCTAATGACTTCCGGTTCTTATCACGCATTCAGATGAAGCTTCCGCGGTTCGCATTCGGCTATATCTATGTATATTATGTCCAGTATTTATAATCGACAGTTTTCGTGCTATAGTCTGTTCAAGCAAAGAAGACCCTCTGGCAAGATGGGAAAATGACTCCACTTTGGTCAATATCTGTTCAAGAATTATAAGTGTGGTCTTAATAGTAGATCAAATTGTTTCCTGCAATTTGAGATCAAATTGATAATTTTTGAACCAATATTGACCGAGCTGGAGTCATTCTCCCATCTTGCCAGAGGGTCTTCTTTGCTTGGACAGACTATACACAGTGCCGTATGTAATATTAATCAGATGATGAATTTATAATACACAGTGTACATACAGTCTATTGATGAGATGTTAAGCCGTCTGTCATGACTGCCGGGCAGTTGTCATCATTTTCTATCATCACCCCACATAAGTCTCTCATCTTTAATCCTCGCACAAGTCTGATGTGAGCTAATTACACACATTCAAAAGTAATTTATGATTCAATAGTTCGCGCTTTTGAAACGATATATCAATCACTGGCGGCTCGTGCCAAGAAACAGGTGAAGTGCTGTACAGTAAAAGATAAGAGCACTTCACCTGTTTCATGGGCATGAGCCGCCAGTGATATCAATGGTTTTTTACTAGTCGGCAGATCTGGACCTGTTTACCCAATTTCAACATTTTCTGCCAATTTATTCCCAAAAAATCTAAGATAAACTCAGAAAATTCCGGTCACATTTAATTAGTGACTTGTAAAATTTCTGCCATCATGAATCTCTGGTAAACTCAAACTTAAAATGAAGCACTGGCGGCTCATAGCCACGAGCAAACACGATTATGGAATATCAATAAAACTTGTAATTTCTACTTGTATTTATACTTTTGATTTTTATTGCCTATTTTTGTTCACTTTGCATATTTATAGTATTTTGTGACGTGGTTAGTGGGAGAGTGGACATTACTGTCCAAACTTCGCCACGTCATTAAAATAAAGAAGTCATTCTATTCTATTCTATTCTAAATAGTTACAGTAACATACGAAATAGATAGGAAAATGTTACGGAAGAATAGGATACCAATAAAGTAGAATTATATCGTAACAAATAACTCGAGCTAACATCATGCCATAACAAATTTATAATGAAACTAGATTGTTGGGTTGGTGTTGTAATGGGTGGAATAACATAACCTTATACAGGGTGTTTCAGAAGGAATGTGCAATACTTCTCAGGCACTCTCTAAAGTTCCAACCCCAAAAACGCTTCCTTAAGATAACAATGGCGGAAAATTGAGATTTTCAAAATATATCAATTTTTCTATTTTTTTGAGGCTCTAGTAAGGATCTAAATTGATCAATTCCTATGTAAAATTATCTAAGGAATTCAATGAAACCAGTTCCAAGTTTGTAACTTCAACGGTTATTGAAATAATTACAAAATGTGTTAAAAAACGGCATTTTTCAACAATAAGGGTTATAACTGGATAAGGAATCATAAATTTGTAATTTTTATTAATGGAAGTTGAAGAGTGTCGGATTTCAAAGAAAAAGTTGAATGGCGGCGATTGTGTAAATCTTACCCAAATCTCAGTAATGGCGATCAAAAATCGCAAAATCGCTACTAAACACAAATTCATCACTTGTGCTATGTTTTGTCAATTTTGCAATTTTTGATCGCCATTTCTGAATTTGGGTAATTACACAATCACGCCGCTTTTCTTTAGAATCCGACTCTCTTCAACTTCCATTAATAAAAAATACAATTTTATGATTCCTTACCCAGTTATAACCCTTATTGTTGGAAAATGGCGTTTTTAAGCATATTTTTTTCGATTATCTCAATAACTGTTAAAGTTAAAAACTTGGAACTGGTTTCATTGATTTTCCTCAGCTAATTTTACACAGGAATTGATTGTTTTAGAACCTCAGTAAAGCCTCAAAAAATTATAAATATTGATATATTTTGAAAAATCTCAATTTCTCGCCATTGTTATCTCGGTAACAAATCGTTTTTGAGGGTTGGTCCCATGAAACTTTTTGTCTACTTGGTGTGAGGAATTAGCCTGTGAAGTATTACACATTCCTCCTGAAACACCCTGTATATAACCTTGTATAGTTAGGTACAGTACTCCGGTTATTTCTAAAGCTTCTAGAATGTTAATAAGTCTGTCATTGTTATTGATTTGCAGAAACTCTAGTAGGCTACGTTTTTGTCATAAAATTCCATCTCAAGTAGATTACTATGGAGAATAAAAGATAAGATGGATGAAATAAAAATAATAAAAATTAGGAGTAAGGTAAGAAACAAAGCATAAAAGAAAGAGGAGAGTGAGTAAAGGGAAGGATTTTGTTGGTGGAAAAAATAAAAAGTGAAAGTTGGCGAAGAGAAGGAGATGGAAAACTGACTTTTTTTTAATTATCTTCCGTCAAAAAATAGAACGTTAGTCTTATATTGTTCAGCTTAAATTACAACTGACTAGAATGAAAGTCAGAGTCTAGCTTTTAAGGTAAAAAACAGACCAGGAAAAAATAAAGCTGAAAAAGATGTACATTTACAGCGGTGGTTTATTTCCGATTTGTTGAGAGGTTTTTTGTCAGTTACAGGAAATTGAAAGGAGTATTTAAAAATAAGCTACTTAGATTTTGTGATGGCTGGATAGGGTAGAACCGAAGAATTCTAGTTTCAAGCTACACGAGCTTCATGAAGATTGTAGTACTATGAATGAGCACATATTATATAATCATATTGTTCTTCTTCTTCTTCTTCTTCTTCTTCTTCTTCTTCTTCTTCTTCTTCTTCTTCTTCTTCTTCTTCTTCTTCTTCTTCTTCTTCTTCTTCTTCTTCTTCTTCTTCTTCTTCTTCTTCTTCTTCTTCATCTTCTTCTCCTTATTGTTATTGTTCTTCTTATTCTTCTTCTTCTTCTTCTTCTTCATCATCTTCTTCTTCTTATTCTTATTCCTTTTCTTCTTTTTCTTCTTCTTCTTCTTCTTCTTCTTCTTCTTCTTCTTCTTCTTCTTCTTCTTCTTCTTCTTCTTCTTCTTCTTCTTCTTCTTCTTCTTCTTCTTCTTCTTCTTCTTCTTCTTCTTCTTCTTCTTCTTCTTCTTCTTCTTCTTCTTCTTCTTCTTCTTCTTCTTCTTCTCTTCTTCTCCTTCTTCTTCTTCTTCTTCTCCTTCTTCTTCTTCTTCTTCTTCTTCTTCATCATCTTCTTCTTCTTATTCTTATTCCTTTTCTTCTTTCTTCTTCTTCTTCTTCTTTTTCTTCTTCTTCTTCTTCTTCTTCTTCTTCTTCTTCTTCTTCTTCTTCTTCTTCTTCTTCTTCTTCTTCTTCTTCTTCTTCTTCTTCTTCTTCTTCTTCTTCTTCTTCTTGTTTCTTCTTCTTCTAGTATGTCCAAGCAAAGAAGCGCCTCTGGCAAGATGAGAAAATGACTCCAGCTCGGTCAATATTGGTTCAAAAATTATTGATTTGGTATCAATTGTAGAAAACATTCTGATCAACAATTTGAGACCAAATCAGTAATTTTTTAACCAATATTGACCGAGCTGAAGTCATTTTCTCATTTTGCAAGTGGCTCTTCTTTGCTTGGACAGACTGAACAATACAATGTCTGTCTGCTTGATTCAATGTTATCTGTTGGTATAGCTGAGCCATACGTTTGTCATAAAATTAAAATTTTTGAGAAAATATATCGGACGACAAACAGGTGGGCGGTATCGTCTGCTCCTTCTGAGCTTCAACAGCTGATATTGTCAATCTAGAGTTGTCATTCAGCTCTGCCTATACCCTATTCACGATCACTTGAGACGGAATGAACAAATTTTTTGCGCGTGTGTGCGGGTAAAGGGAGGTATTAATTCATACGACGTTCGGCCGCAGTCGAACAGCTGTAGTCAATCACAGTTCTTGGCTTTTCCTCAATCTCAAACAAAAATAGCTACCTGTACATGCAAAAGTTTTTTCATTTCGTCTCAAGTGATCGTGAATAGTGTATAGATGATATTTTTGTAATCGAATAAGACAGTATATGCTGTACATCAGCTGTTAGTGAGTTATCAGCTGTTAGAGAATATCACGTTCAAGAGACATACGAAACCGCCTAACTTTTCGGGGTCATCTATATCAATAAATTATCAACGTTTTAGCATTAGTATTCTTCAACACTATAATTCAAGCAAAGGATAGCTTTGATAAACGGTTTAGCATTTCTATACTTTATAAATAGTGCAAAGAAGACATACTGGCAAGACGGGAAAACTACTCCAGCTCGGTCAATATTGGTTGAAAAATTATAAATCTGGCCTCGAATTGTAGGTAACATTCTGCTCTACAATTTGAGACTTAATTTATAATTTTTGAACCAATATTGACCGAGCTGGAGTCATTTTCGCATGTTGGCAGAATGTCTTCTTCGCTTGGACAGTCTATACCACTGAAACTATAATTCAGTGCAAGTGGGGCGGTGAATATCGATCGTGGAGACTTTCTCTTCTTCTTATTCTTTTTGCTCTTTCTCGCTACATAGTTTGTTGGAGAGAAGGAAAGTCAATAAATAAAGAAAACGCGTTAATATATTTTGAAGAAGAGACAGTATTTTGGCCAGTGGGCAGAAGGCCAAGCCAAGAAAACTTGAGAGAAGACTCCACTTCTTCTTCTTCTTCTTCTTCTTCTTCTTCTTCTTCTTCTTCTTCTTCTTCTCCTTCTTCTTCTTCTTCTTCTTCTTCTTCTTCTTCTTCTTCTTCTTCTTCTTCTTCTTCTTCTTCTTCTTCTTCTTCTTCTTCTTCTTCTTCTTCTTCTTCTTCTTCTTCTTCTTCTTCTTCTTCTTCTTCTTCTTCTTCTTCTTCTTCTTCTTCTTCTTCTTCTTCTTCTTCTTCTTCTTCTTCTTCTTCTTCTCCTCCTTCTTCTTCTTCTTCTTCTTCTTCTTCTTCTTCTTCTTCTTCTTCTTCTTCTTCTTCTTCTTCTTCTTCTTCTTCTTCTTCTCCTTCTCCTCCTTCTCCTTCTTCTTCTTCTTCTTCTTCTTCTTCTTCTTCTTCTTCTTCTTCTTCTTCTTCTTCTTCTTCTCCTTCTTCTTCTTCTTCTTCTTCTTCTCCTTCTCCTCCTTTCCTTCTTCTTCTTCTTCTTCTTCTTCTTCTTCTTCTTCTCCTTCTCCTCCTTCTCTTTCTTCTTATTCTTCTCCTTCTCCTCCTTTTCCTTCTTCTTCTTCTTCTTCTTCTTCTTCTTCTACTTCTTCTTCTCTTCTTCTTCTTCTTCTTCTTCTTCTTCTTCTTCTTCTTCTTCTTCTTCTTCTTCTTCTTCTTCTTCTTCTTCTTCTTCTTCTTCTTCTTCTTCTTCTTCTTCTTCTTCTTCTTCTTCTCCTTCTTCTTCTTCTTCTTCTTCTTCTTCTTCTTCTTCTTCTTCTTCTTCTTCTTCTTCTTCTTCTTCTTATTATTATTATTATTATTATTATTATTATTATTATTAGTATTATTCTACTACTTCTTATTATCATTACTATTATTATGATTATTATTGTTATTATTATTATTATTATTATTATTATTATTATTATTATTATTATTATTATTATTATTATTATTATTATTATTATTATTATTATTATTATTATTATTATTATTATCATTATTATTATTATTATTATTATTCTACTTCTCCCTCCTCCTCCACCTCCTTTCCCATCTTCATCTTCTTCTTCACTTCGGTATTGCCGCGCGGGATTTTATTTATTTATTCGTCCTTGCCGAGGCGGTTCCTTCAAACCCCGAACCAAACCCTTTAAAAAGTAGTAGAGAGAGCTTTTTTGGTAGTGTGCGTATTATTGCGACGACTTTTTCTACCCAGCTCATCCCGCCCTAGTGAGCGATCAACCACTGACTTTTCAAGAAAAAATGATGAAATTATGATGTGTGTTTCACCAGTAGTCTACCTTATGAATTTCAGTACTCAATAATGATTTATTGAATAAATTAACAGACCGATGCAGAGATTCAATTCGACATATTAAGCCGCGTATCGACAGTCCGAGGCATGTGCCACGAATGCCTATGCGGTACAGTCTGTTAACGCAAAAAAAAGTATGAACTCATGTAGGATCTGCAATTTTTGTAACCAAAAATGCAAGCACGCGAACAAATCGACCAGCGCCATCAAGCGGGAGATAAAGCAACTTAGCTCTGGTTAGTTTGTGCTTAATTAGTAGATAAAAATTTAAGGCAATGTTTATTATCGCCTATTAGATCCTTCAGCACCCAAATAGAATTCTCAATCACAAAAATGCATAGGAATCGGGTACAATTTTGAGGTTAGTTTGTAGAATTGTTCGTTGTGTGTTGCGAGGCAACAGGCACTGCTCGCTGCGAATTGTGTGCCGCGTTTGCCTCGCTGCTAGCAAACCCGGTATCGACAGTCCGATACAGTATTGGACCGTCGATACGCGGCTTTACTCCAGTCTCCAGCTCGGTCAATATTGGTTCAAAAATTATTGATTTGGTCTTGAATTGAAGATCGAAATGATTCCTATAATTATACCAGATCAATAATGTTTGAACCAATATTGACCGAGCTGGAGACTGGAGTAGATAGTAGACTAGTAGTAGCAGCAAGACTCTTCTTTGCGTGAACAGACTGTACCTTGAGGCATTCGCGGCACATGCCTCGGACTGTCGATACGCGGCTTTAGCCGAATTCATAACATGAACGCTAGTATGATGTCCAAACGTGTGTAAAGTGTGTCCAATCAAAGAAGACATTCTGCCAACATGGGAAAATGACTCCAGCTCGGTCAATATTGGTTCAAAAATAATGAATTTGTCCTCAAATTGTAGATCAGAATGTTTTTCACAATTTGAGACTAAATTTATAATTTTTGAACCAATATTTACCGAGCTAGAGTTATTTTCCCATGTAGGCAGAATGTCTCCTTTGCTTGGACAGACTATACTGTCAACTATTTCCCTGGTAAGGTTGGTCCAGTTTATGTGAAATCCGTACCAAACTCCCATAAAGTCAACACTCATAACTCAAACTCATAACTCAATATCAAATGTGCGTTCGAATTTTCGCACATCAATACCATCATCAACTATACTCTGACCAAGCAAAGAAGACCCTCTGGCAAGATGGGGAAATGATCACAGCTCATTCAATATTGGTTCAATAATTATAAATTTGTTCTAAAATTGTAGGACACATTCTGATCTACAATTTGAGACCAAATCAATACTTTTTGAACCAATATTGACCGAGCTGGAGTCATTTTCCCATCTTGCCAGAGGGTCTTCTCTGCTTGAACAGACTATACATACTGTCCACTGCTTTACAACTGATTCGCAAACCAGAATATGTCCCGATACGACTCGCGGCTGTGTTTTGCGCACTGGCGGCTCGTAACCAAAACACAGATGAAGTGCCCGTACTTTTACTGTACAGCACTTCACCTGCTTCGTGAGCACCAGCCGCCAGTGGTTTTGTGTCAATCACTGTCCTCCTTTTTGTCTCATTAAACACGCCAATGTGGTGCCAACAACAAACCAACAACAGAACAACAACAACAAAAACAACACCAGTCGTCATTATCGTCAATCAAATCAATCATTTCAGCCTGCTCCCGTTTACCAGTTAACACTGCATTATTCCGAAATGTGCTTGTTAGGCACTATCTGATGTAATTTCCAAATTAGTGTACATGTGTTGGATAGTTACTACAATGTGTGAGGAGTAAAAGAGTTACATCAATAGAGTATGACTTCAATATGGAGTCGAATTCAAATGTTTGCAGCCATAACAATTCCTGGAAAGTTGGATGATTGGTTGAATGATAATTTTTACTTAAAACTCAATAAAAATCACTTTTGTATGGAAATAAACTTACTTACATAGTAGTGTTACTAGTTTCGACCTGTTGTGGTGGTCATCTTCAAACTGAACAGTGAACTCTGTTCAAGGTTATGCTGTGGAAGGTGGTTGGAGGAAAGGGTGGGGATGGTGGTGTGGGGGTGTAGGTGCTACAAGGGCGGAATTTTTGAATTTTGGTGAATTTTTGATGAGAAGTTCAATTGATCATTCAGGATATTGTTGGGAAACTGTTCTGTGTGATTGTAAATTTCAAATTGTTCCAATATGAATAAAGAACTTTAAAACTTAGGGCTGTTTAAAATAATTGAAAAATAAATAAAAATCAAACACCCCTTTTTTTGAAAACTTTAAAATTATAAAAAAACACATACATGTTTCGGGAGCTAAGCCCATTCTCAATGTGGATAAAAATAGTTATCAAATATAATATAACTATTTTTATCCACATTGAGAATGGGCTTAGCTCCCGAAACATGTATGTGTTTTTTATAATTTTAAAGTTTTCAAAAAAAGGGTGTTTGATTTTTATTTATTTTTCAATTGTTCCAATATGTTTAATTTTCTGCTTTTTTGTTGTATGTGGAGAATTTCAAAGTTGGTGTTTATGTCATGTTATGTGTGGTTGGATGTTATGAGGTGGTCAGCAAAATTTGAATGGGATGTTGGATGATTTATTGCCCTGATGTGTTCTCTGAATCTTAAATTGAAATTTCTGCCTGTCTGCCCAATATATTGTTTATTACATACATTGTATTCTAACTTGTGAATTCCTGGTTGGTCAAATACTTGGTTGTTCTGTGGTTGTTGGTGCAAATGTTTTCTTAGTGAATTGGTTGTTTTGAAAGCTATTTTGTAATGTAGTTTTTTGAAGGATGATGCTATTTTTTGTGATTTTTTTTCTCCAACCACCTTCCACAGCATAACCTTGAACAGAGTTTACTGTTCAGTCTGAAGATGACCACACAACAGGTCGAAATTAGTAACACTACTATGTAAGTAAGTTTATTTCCATTTATAAGTGATTTTTATTGAGTTTTAAATTTTGAAGTGGAAAAAAGAATGGATACAAAACACCATAATTTTTATCATAAATTTATGTGATTTTAATTTTTTCTATATTTTAATTAATCGATTCACGTATCCATCAACTTATTTAGTCAACTACAATCTGTCCAAGTGAAGATGATATTCTGGCAAGATGGGAAAATGACTCCAGTTCGGTCAATACTGATTCAAAAATTGTAAATTTCATCTCAAATTGTATCAGAATGTTTCATACAATTGGAGACCATAATATTATGATCTCTAAAACAATATTGACCGAGCTGGAGTCATTTTCCCATCTTGCCTGAATATCTTCTTTGCTTGGACAGATAGTAGTTGACTAAATAAGTTGATGGATATGTGAATCGATTAATTAAAATTGAAGAAAAAATTAAAATCGCATAAATTTATGATAAAAATTATGGTGTTTTCTTTGCTTGCATATACTATAACAAGATCAGAAGATATGCTCCAATTTTCGGAGTTCTTTCAATTTAAATTTGTACTTTGTTAGATAAGTGAAAGATAAATAGGAAAAATTAGATTCATAGAAACAGCAAATAAAATGAAAGTATAGAAATAAGCCAATAAGATATAACTGACAGATGAATTATTTATAGAAGGCTGAATAAAGATGAAACTGATAGGATGGAAGACATTCTGGCAAGATGGGAAAATGACTTCAGCTCGGTCAATATTGGTTCGAAAATCATATATTTGGTCTCAAATTGTAGATCAGAATGTTTTCTACAATTTAAAATCAACATTATAATTTTTAAACCAAAATTGACCAAGCTGGAGTCATTTTCCCATCTTGCCAGAATGTCTTCTTTGCTTGTACAGACTATCCATGTTGTAACACAAATTTGGGGTGATGTAAACAGGATCCCCACTATTCATTACTTTACCAAATCTAGTGATGCTACTGATTCATCATCATTACACTAATAACAGTGACGGTATAGTCTGAGCAAGCGAAGAAGAGCCTCTTGCATGATGGTAAAATGACTCCAGCTTGGTCAATATTGATTTTAAAATTATCAATTTGATCTTAAATTGTATGAAACAATTCGATCTACTATTCGGATCAAATTTATAATTTTTGAACAAATATTGACCAAGCTGGAGTCATTTTTCCATCTTGCCAGAGGCTCTTCTTTGCTTGGTCGGACTATACACAATACAGATCATTTGAACATGGTCCATCATCCACTACGGCTTCCTTAGTATCCAAATACCGTATACTGCACCTTTTAATCTAATTGAATGCTATGATGTGCTGATTCCAATTCAATTACATAACAACAAAAGCCACGTATCTCTGTTTGCTCTGTCATATTTCTTCTTCTCATCATCTTCTTCTTCTTCTTCTTCTTCTTCTTCTTCTTCTTCTTCTTCTTCTTCTTCTTCTTCTTCTTCTTCTTCTTCTTCTTCTCCTCCTTCTTCTTCTTCTTCTTCTTCTTCTTCTTCTTCTTCTTCTTCACTTCTTCTTCTTCTTCTTCTTCTTCTTCTTCTTCTTCTTCTTCTTCTTCTTCTTCTTCTTCTTCTTCTTCTTCTTCTTCTTCTTCTTCTTCTTCTTCTTCTTCTTCTTCTTCTTCTTCTTCTTCTTCTTCTTCTTCTTCTTCTTCTTCTTCTTCTTCTTCTTCTTCTTCTTCTTCTTCTTCTTCTTCTTCTTCTTCTTCTTCTTCTTCTTCTTCTTCTTCTTCTTCACCATCTTCTTCTTCTTCTTCTTCGGAAAATTGACAAATTGATAAATTTGTGTTCAGTAGCGATTTTGAGAATTTTGATCGCCATTACTGAGATTTGTCTAAGATTTACACAATCGCCGTCATTCAACTTTTCAGAATCCGACTCTCTTCAACTTCCATTAATAAAAAATACAATTTTATTATTCCTTATCCAGTTATAGCCCTTATTGTTGAAAAATGGCGTTTTCTAGCATATTTTCCCAATTATCTCAATAACCGTTGAAGTTACAAACTTGGAACTGGTTTCGTTGAATTCCTCAGCTAATTTTACATAGGAATTGATTATTTTAGAACCTCACTAGAGCCCCAAAAAAATTAGAAAAATTAATATATTTTGAATAATCTCAATTTTCCGCCATTGTTATCTCAGTAACAAAGCGTTTTTGGGGGTTGGTGTCATGAAACCTTTTTGTCTATTTGGTGTAAGGAATCAGCCTGAGAAGTATTGCACATTCCTCCTGAAACACCTTGTATAATAGTTCTATGATCATATATGGAAGGAGATGAAAATAGGATTTCGTATTTTCATCTCTTCCATATGATCGTAGAACTATTATCGTGTAATACCGGCCTAAGCTATAACGTGTATCCGATTTTCGAAAATGTCGTTAGAGATCTCAAATCTGGATAAATCATTAAGTGTCATGCTTTGTCGGGGTCAGAAAACAACATGAATACTCTCACATCTCTCATCAAATTCAGCTCATTTTTTCACTGTTATTTATTTATTTATTTATTCTTATGAAACAAGTAAACTTATTGGTTAAAAACACAGACTATTGTCCAAAACGTCTGTATACCAAATTTTCAAGAATTAGAAAAGATTAATAGATGTTGACAAACGAATAGCTCAACGTGTATTGCTGATATTCCAGATTTGGAAGCTAGAACTGTCTTAATTTTCATGAGCTGAGTTCCAAGGTTCAATTTCATTTCAAGTTGATACATGTAAAAGGATACACACGTATCTAAGAAAAAATCTGAAAAATATTAAAACGCTAATATTGAGCGTAACCTTGGGAAGTTTATCTTGTGTTTGAAACTTGATTCAATATCTTCCAAATTAGTTCATCTATAATCTCCCTGAACCATTGAATTTACAGTAAGGATCGGTCGTATCATAACGGAAGATATGCAACCCGCAATACATCTACAATTTTGAAAAACCGTATTACTGGCGTAATCTTGAACGGAATTCAAATATATTTTAACACAACATTTCTAGACCTTATCCGAACCTGCCTACCAAATTTCAAAATTTTCTACCGATTGGTTCGCGAAAAGATTCAGAAAACGCCGAAAAACTATAGAAAAACTTAACTATTTAGCGTATTTTTGAAAAGTTTTTAAAATCCGTTCTTAGCGAGCGTCTATCATCTGAACCTGCCCACCAAATATCAACATTTCTTACCGATTTTTTTAATTATTAATTTTTAATTTTGAATTTTGAATTTTGAATTTTGAATTTTGAATTTTGAATTTTGAATTTTGAATTTTGAATTTTGAATTTTGAATTTTGAATTTTGAATTTTGAATTTTGAATTTTGAATTTTGAATTTTGAATTTTGAATTTTGAATTTTGAATTTTGAATTTTGAATTTTGAATTTTGAATTTTGAATTTTGAATTTTGAATTTTGAATTTTGAATTTTGAATTATGAATTTTGAATTTTGAATTTTGAATTTTGAATTTTGAATTTTAAAATTTTAAATTAAAATTTAAAACTTTAAATTTTTAATTTTTAATTTTCAAATTTTAAATTTTAAATTCTAAATTTTGAATTTTAAATTTTACATTTTAAATTTCAAATTTTAAATTTTAAATTTATTAATTTTAAATTTTAAATTTTAGATTTTAAATTTTAAATTTTAAATTTGTCGTATCAAGGTGGAAGATATGCAACTCGCAATAAATCTACAATTTTTAATAACTTATTACTAGCTTAATCTTGAACGGATTGCAAAAATATTTTAACACAACATTTCTAGACCTCATTTGAACCTGCCCACCAAATATCAGCATTTTCTACTGATTGGTTCTCGAAAAAAGTAAGAAAACGTCAAAAAAACTATAGAAAAACTAATATTTGGCGTATCTCTTTGTAGTTTGGTTTAGTTGATTTTCAGTTCCGGTGATGAATCAGTGCCATTTCGCTTATATAGATATAGATTTCAAGTCAAACTTTCTTCACTTCTCAAGTTTTCTTTCTTTTCAAACACTATCTCTCACCCTTTTCCATTACAACCCATCATTCCCAGTTACCCAAGCAGTTATAATTGACTTGGAAGCTCTGTCCAAGCTACGAAGACACTCTGGCAAGATGGGAGAATGACTCCAGCTCGGTCAAAATTGGTTCAAAAATTATAACATTTGGGCTCAAATTGTAGATCAGAATGTTTTCTACAATTTGAGACTTAATTTATGGTTTTTGAACCAATATTGACCGAGCTGGAGTCATTCTCCCATCTTGGCAGAATGTCTTCTTTGCTTGGACAGACTATAGAATCTGTGTTATTGTTAATCAAACTTCAGTAGAAGTACAACAATCAACCGATTTCAATCATAGCTAACGATATCTTCAACTATTATTTGCTCGCTCCAAAAATTATGGCGTTTGGCAAACGACTTTTATTAATCCTCAACTCTGTCAGGACAGTCGGCGATCTGTCTACCAGAGTACATCGGAACCATAGCGACTACAGCTAAACGAATTCGCTCTCGGAGACAGCTTCAGACTGTCCTGACAGAGCTGAGCAATGATAACAGTCATTCGCCAACCGCCTTACGTTTTGGAGCCAGCCGCAATGTTGGCGGTCAATCGTTGAACTATTGTGGCCACATGGTTGTTGGGTTGTTTTA
>CM029548.1:997511-1000011 GCA_017141385.1 Sogatella furcifera | reverse complement strand
AAGTCGCCGACTATTCTGTTAGAGGAAGGCTTACAAACAACGCGCTTGAAAGCCCTATAGAATTTGCGGATTTTCGTTGAAAAACTTTCTTTTTCTGCTTCTCCCTTGTTTCTTATCTTCCGTCTATTTTCTGTCTCCGTTCAAACGTCTCATGTTTTCTTACCAGGCTACTAGGAAACTAATAGAACTTGAATGAACAGTATAGTCTGTCCAAGCAAAGAAGACATTCTGGCAAGATGGCAAAATGACTCCATCTCGGTCAATATTGCTTCAATGACTATTAATTTGGTAAGATGGCAAAATGACTCCATCTCGGTCAATATTGCTTCAATGATTATTAATTTGGTAAGATGGCAAAATGACTCCATCTCGGTCAATATTGCTTCAATGACTATTAATTTGGTAAGATGGCAAAATGACTCCATCTCGGTCGATATTGAATCAATGATTATTAATTTGGTTTCAAATTGTAGGAAATATTCTACAATTTAAGACCAAATTAATAATCATTGTACCAATATCGACCGAGCTGGAGTCATTTTCCCATCTTGCCAGAATGTCTTCTTTGCGTTCATTCACAAACATAGGCTAAGTATACAGCAGCATGTTATACAGAAATAATAATGCAATTCATTTCCATTGTCACTGGGTCTAGTAAGTTATCATTTTCACCTACTGTTAATCATGTTGGAAGTTCGTGGTTGGATTTGTTTTTCAGTTCCTGTTCGTTTCGTGTTCGTATTCTCTTTATGTTCTGTTCGTGTTTGGTTTGTATTCGGTTATTGTTCAGTTCATTTCCGGGTTGTATTCTATTTGTGTACGGTTCATGTTCGTTTTGTGTTTGGTTAGTGTTCTGTTTATGTTCAGATCGTGTTAGGTTTGTATTCTATTCACGTTCGGTTCGTGTTCAGTTCGTGTTTGGTTCAGGTTCGGTTCTTGTTGGTTGATGTTTGGTTTGTGTTTGGTTTGTATTCGTTTATTGTTCAGTTCGTGTTTTCGTTTTTCGGTTCGTGTTGGTTGATGTTTGGTTCGTGTTTGGTTTGTATTCGGTGTTCGGTTCGTGTTCAGTTCGTGTTCGGTTTGTATTCTGTTCGTGTTCGATTCGTCTTCAGTTAGTTAACAGTCCGTGTTCGTTTGTGTTCAGTTTGCCTTCGGTTAATGTTCGGTTCGTGTTCGTTTCATGTTCAGTTCATGATCGGTTCGTGTTTATTTATTTATTATACCTATTTCAAACGGTATACGCCAATTTCAATTTCGTGTTTGGTTCACGTTCGGATCGTGTTCGGTTTGTATTCTGTTTGTGTTCTTCGTATTCTCTGTATTTCTCGTATTTTGTATTCTCTTTGTATTCTGTTCGTGTTTGGTTCGTGTTGGGTTACTGTTCGGTTCGTGTTCTAGTTCGCGTTTGGTTCGAGTTCGTTTTGGGCTTTGCGTGTTTGGTCACGCGAACCAAGTTAGTGTTTGGTTCAAATAATCTGATGAAATAACAATAAGTGACTATAAGACATTACGCCATTGAGAAAGGCAAGGATTTGAGTTAACAAACTCAATAAAATTTGTCAATAAAGTGATTAATTTAGCTATGCCTACATGATGTTTTAGAAATCAAGAAGATGTTAATTCAGGATGCTCTGCTGCATTACCTGCTGCTAGGTTACATCCATAGAAAGTAAGACTTTTCGTCCGCTCCTTCAACAACAACCCTCGCAAGATGAGAAAAAGCCGGTCATTATCGGTTCAATAAATTATTGATTTGGTCTGAAAGTGTAGATTAGAATGTTTGCTAGAAATGAAAATCGATAATTAAACAATATTGACCGAGTTGGAGTCATTTTCTCATCTCATAGAATAAAACTTTTCGATATAGATATTCTCTCTGGTTATATCATGTATAAAGGACAGATGAAAACGCCTAATTTGGACGTCAGCTATAGAATTGAGGTACAAAAAACTGCAACAAATAGTGAAATTGTACCAATAATTGTTACATCACGTACAAATAACGTAGGACAGATGCAAACAAAAAGTTTGGCGTCAGGTAGAGTCAAGCTACAAAGAGCTGCAATAAAAGAAAAACCGTACCAATAAAATAATCATTGTCTTTGTACTTTTAAAAAAGGTGAAAAAATTCAATCGTGAATTTTCCATCGTATTCACCCCCCCCCCCCATCCACTCAAAAGATTACTATTCTGCAATACCACCCTACCCGTCCATAAATTCCACTTAGATCTCAACCCTCTATGGTCTGTCCAAGCAAAGAAGGCATTTTGGCAAGATGGGAAAATGACTCCAGCTTGATCAGTATTTGTTCAAGAATGATAAATATGGTCTTGATAGTGGATCAAATTGTTTTCTAAAATTTGAAATCAAATTGATAATTTTTGAACAAGTATTGACCGAGCTTGAGTCATTTTCGCATCTTGCCAGAGGGTCTTCTTTGCTTGGAAAGACTATACATTTCCATCAACCCCCCCCCCCACAATCCTCCGATCCACCTAA
>CM029548.1:990011-995011 GCA_017141385.1 Sogatella furcifera | reverse complement strand
GTTACATTTAGTTGAATCATAGAGAAACTATGAATTATTTTTCTATTGTATTCAATTCATCGTTGCCATATGTTTGAATTGAACTGAGTAGGATATCACGCTTCTACAAAATTGACACTGAAAGAATCTCGCCATTACGAATCTAGCCAAAAAGAGATGAAGTCAGACTGTCTCAAACCTCTTCTCTCTGTTCTCGAATTTCATTGGCCGAGACAGATAAGCAACACCCCCCCGTCAAAAAGAAAAGAATACAGTCAGACTGCCTCAAAGCTCTTCTCGCAATTTTATTGGTCGAGATGACTAAGCCACGCCTCCAGCCAATCACAGGCGAGCAATGGCTGACTAGTTCACTTCACAAGTATAACGATTTAAATAATTTGCTTGCTATTTTCTACGAAAACAAGTCATCTTAGTTATTCTAATCATATTTCTCCATTAGTATTCTTATGCTTTTACCTCAGACCCTTTGCTTGATATCCTATTCAAATTCTATGTGAATATTCTTCTTATCCTATTGTACAATGATTATCTTGTATTGTGTCTTTGTAAAGATAATCGGTGTAAAGTGTACAAATAATAAACAAATTTGAAATTTGATATTCAAAATTCTTCCACTCATCTGCCAGTAAAAGTTTTTAAATGTTGAAAATAACCAATGATGGTGGGGAACTATATATTTGGAACTACATATGCTCTAAGAACCTTATAGATTTTATCCAACTAGAGGATTTTTGTAATTCAATTACAAGATTCAATTAATTACAAGATTAGCATGGTAATTGATTGGAAAAATTGTTATAACCGATCATGAATAATTCTCTCATCAATTATTGTAGAATACAGTAAGTATTAGTAAAATACAGTATTTGTATAACACAGTAGGTATGCATCAATACAGTAAGTCTGTTTACATACAGACTATAAGCCTGTACTTAATACTTGAGTCTGAATTCCATGATTTAAATCATTTTATTGATCACTTGTTTTTGACTTATTAATCTTATTCATTATTATACTTAAAGCATACTTATAAGTAATACACTGATGTGCAGTAATGTACGTATTAATCAATAGTGTATTATTTTACACTAAAATAAAAAAATCGCTCCGGCAGCTGGCGGTCGGAAAGAGTGCATTTTTTTCTCTTTCAGATTATAATATCTATCATTATAGATGATTGTAATTGTTTATCAATGAATGAATGATTGATTGATTGATTGATTGATTTCAAATGCAATTCTATGATGGCACAAATCATATGACTTATAATGAGCTATTCAGGGTATGAATTCAAAGGTGCCGTTTTCGAAAAAAACCCAATTTTTGGGCATATTATTCACCATTTTCTCCGCCATTTTTGATTGGATTTTTTCCGTTGATGGCTCAAATTGTAGGGCATAATGAGGGTATTATACACACCAATTTTCAAAACGATCAAGTTATTGATTTGAAGTCGATTTGAAGTGATTTTTTAAAAATTTCATCCCCTAATTTCACCCACTGGACCAATTTTGCTGGTTAACGAACTTGACCGAGATATTGACACTAATGATTTTTGTGCAAAATTTGGTCGCTCTCCGACAAGCCCTTCGGGAGTTATCGTGTTAACAAGAATCTGTACATATATATATATATATATATGTATATATATATATAGATATATGAATTTAAACGGACATCAGATTCGTGTTCTAGGGGCTCGGAAACGTGTAAAAAATATATCGGATCATATATTTCCGATTATCCGGTAAAGACCAATAGTGCATTTTTTCGAATGAAATGCACTAAAAGTAAATAATTGTTTGAATCGTCTAGCATTCGATCATTAAATTATCTACAAGTCAGAATATTATTTTAATGATTTTTTCATAATGACAATCGAATGAAAGAATTTCTTACATGCCAAATTCATTCAATATTAGAATTTAGTTGGAAAACCCGCCGACAAACCTCATCCAATAAAGTTCCTGCATAAATAACAACCAATAACTGTCAAAATGGCTGAATGAATTTGCTACAACCGATGTTCATCAATTTATCGATAAGCTAAATAATTGCAGCTTTCGCCTCGTTCTAATAATGCTAAATTCACTGTCCGCCCCCCCTCCCCCGGTCAGGGAATTGCAGTGGTCAGCAATTTGGAGTTGGCGTAATAATAATTATTATTGCTTGATTCACTTCACTTTTGTTTAGGCACACTTTGTGCGGACAAATTATGCAATTAATCATTTTGAGCGAAAATTTGCTAAATTTGAACAGTGTAGGAAAGAGAAGTCGGAGAAAGAGAGATGATGCGAAAGAGAGAGAGAGAGAGGATGTGATAGGAGAGGAATAGGGTGGGACAGAGAAAGAGAAAGTTGTTTGGATCCAATAATTATAGGATATTGTTCATTTGAAAATAAACCCTCTTTGTATAAGCCTCTCTATTCCAATGTAACACTTTCGTAACCATTTTGTTTCTGTAGGCTAGTTAAATATTGATTCAATCAATTGGTTGACTAATGTAACTTCAATACTGAAACTTCAAAATAATTCAAATCAAAGTACAGAATTTCAATTTTTTACAACATGTTTCGGCGTTCTAGAGCCATTTTTAAGTGTAAATAACAGCCGAAACATGTCGTGAAAAATAAAAATATTTAAAAAAGGGTACTTTGATTTGAATTATTTTGAAGTTTCAATAAATACAGTTAAGTAGCACTGAAAGAAAATAAGTATTGGAAAATGGCTAACTTCAATACTATATTGACTCAATCTATAGGTTATCATTCAATTTTATTCGCATCGATTTTTTTTGAATTTTTCAGCTTGATTGTTCAAGCATTATTGTTTATTTCAGAGCAATTAATAAAGCTCAAATAAGGCAGTTTCGTCTGCTCCTTGTGCGCTTCAACAGCTGATGTTATTAAATAGAACTTTAATTTATCCAGTTGTGCCTAGATTATGTTCTTGAAATCGAAAAAGACAATAGATGCTTTACATCAGCTGTTAGTAGGTAACATTAGTGATAAAAAATCGCAAAATCCCTACTAAACACAAATTCATCACTTGTGCTATGTTTTGTCAATTTTGCGATTTTTGATCGCCATTTATGAGATTTGGGTAAGATTTACACAATCGCCGCCATTAAACTTTTTCTTTCAGAATCCGACTCTCTTCAACTTCCATTAATAAAAAATACAATTTTATGATTCCTTACCCAGTTATAACCCTTATTGTTGGAAAATGGCGTTTTTTAGCATATTTTTTCGATTATCTCAATAACTGTTAAAGTTACAAACTTGGAACTGGTTTCATTGAATTTCTCAGCTAATATTGCATATGAATTGATTATTTTAGAACCTCACTAAAGCCTCAAAAAAATTAGAAAAATCAATATATTTTGAGAAATCTCAATTTTCCGCCATTGTTATCTCGGTAACAAAGCGTTTTTGGGGGTTGGTCCCATGGAACTTTTTTGTCTACTTGGTGTAAGGAATCAGCCTGAGAAGTATTGCACATTCCTCCTGAAACACCCTGTATAAGTCGCTATCAGTTCTTTACATCAATAGTTTTCAAGAATGTAGATCTTGTGAGAACATTTCTGAAACCAATCTTCTAGTGTAGCTATATGCTACACAGTATGAAAATACTAAAGCAAATCAGTAGGGAATCTCTCAGAAAAACAACAAACCCTGAATCTAATGAAATTTTGCATTATTCATCACATTACTCAGAAACATACACATGCTACGATATACTAACAATTACAGCTAGTATGTTATGAATAACTAACCTCTAGGGAACAATAATATTCCCCACGTATTATAGTCTGTCCAAGCAAAGAAGACCCTCTGTCAAGATAAGAAAATAACTCCAGCTCGGTCAATATTGGTTCAAAATTATTGATTCGAACTTAAATTGCAGATCAGAATATTTCCTACAATTTAAGACCAAATTTTTAATTTTTGAACAAATTTTGACCGAGCTGGAGTTATTTTCTCATCTTGCCAGAGGGTCTTCTTTGCTTGGACAGACTCCCCACTCAAGTTTATAAATTGCCACAGCCAATTGCAAGATATTCTTTAATAAAATTCAAGAATAAACGAGAAGACAACCCTCTCCCCTCCCCCCTCCTTACCACAAACCCTTAAGATTTTTCTGGAGCGGTTAATGTGGATTAGAGGGGCTGTTGTGAGTGGGTGAGGGGGGGGAGGAGATCGTGATTAGTTTGAAAATTCCGATCGGGTCCGTCCAACTAGACTAAACCCCCCCCCCCACCCGTAACCTTTCCTGGGGGCGAAAAGATGGTGGATATGTGTGTGTTTGTGTGTGTGTGTGTGTGTGTGTGTGTGTGTATGTGTGTGTGTGTGTGTGTGTGTGTGTGTGTGTGTGTGTGTGTGTGTGAGTGAGAAAGAGATAGGGGGATCTCTATGAGTGAGAGTGAGAGAGATGATAATATTTTCTACATATGTTGTCTTTAAGGGAAATATTTATTTCTATATATATGAGGAGAGATATTTACTTTTCAAGTTGTGTGTGTGTGGGGGGGTGAAGAGAGGAAGAAGAGATATGCAATATTTTATGTGTGTGGGAGAGAGAGAATATGAGAATATAATTGAATAATTTCCTTCATGAGGGCGGAGTTAGGACTGTGGTTTCTCTTAACCATATAATCCTAGAGATAGAGAGAAAACTTTTTGAGTGGTTGTGAAGGTGATATTGTGGTAGTTATCCATATTAAATGAAAAGACAAGACGTTGTCAAACCACTGATTTATTAAAAAATTGAGATACCGGGTTCGGTTGTTACAACATTATCAAACGCTAAATGTTTACCAGAGATTGACAATAGTGTAACAACCGTAACCGGTATCTCGATTTTTCAATAAATCAGTGGTTTGACAACGTCTTGTCTTTTCATTTAATAGAGAGAAAACATTTATATAGAAGAACTATATAATTTATAATTTAAACTATAACTCTAACTCTAGAACTATAAACTAACTATAAACTAAACTC
>CM029548.1:980011-985011 GCA_017141385.1 Sogatella furcifera | reverse complement strand
GAAAAATTTTTCCTCCATCACATTCAATGTAGGATTGAAGGAATAATATTTCCTTCGTTATTCCATAATTGTAGAAATACATAAAAAGTTAGATAGGGGGAGATTGATGGATATTCCGGGACCCTGATCTCACAAGGTGAGCGACATATTAACTAGAAAACGCTAGGATGCACTGGATTTTAGCCAAATAAATTTTAGTAGCCTTTTTTTAATTTTTTTTTTAAATTTTAGTAGTAAATTTAGTAGTCTTGAACTTTAAAGAAGGCTATTAAAGTTATAATTATTATTATTATTATAGTTATTTATTCCAGTGAATAGTTAGTTATTAGCTATATAATGTTTCTTAAAGTTTTCTAATATTATTTGGTTCTTAGTATTCTATAGTACTCGGTTCTTAGCGTTTAGGAAAGCTCCCCTCACCCCCCTTCAACCCTCAAGAACCCCTTCTTCATAATCACTCATAAACAGATATAGTCTGTCCAAGCAAAGAAGACCCTCTGGCAAGATGAGAAACGACTCCAGATCGGTCAATATTGGTTCAAAAATTTTTCTTTTAGTCTAAAATTGTAGATCATAATGTTTCCCACAATTAAAATTGTTGAACCAATATTGACCAAGCTGGAATTATTTTCTCATCTTGCCCAAGGGTCTTCTTCGCTTGGACAGGCTACACAAACCCCCACTCACACCCCTAAGTGATGTCTAATCCTCAGTGAGGCTTAGCTTACCCGAAAGTAGATTTTGTGAGGCAGGTGCTGTGAGGAGCTCTGAGGTGGATGCTGTGAGGCACAGCAGTAACTGCACAGGAAGTCTATTAAAATATGCATGCCGCTTGGGAGCGCCGGATTCTAGCCGCCATTTTATGTACAGTTCTAGCCACTTTAACCTGCCACATACTAAGCAGTACTTAGTACCATAGTGAACCATAAGTTTAGTAGTTCTAATCAAGGTTGGTAGATTCACCTCTAAATGTCTGGGTTCTACTAACCGGTACTGTACTAAACAGGCTGTTTGACGACAGTGTCAGTGCAACGAAGTACATAGTACCACTGGCGGCTCGTGCCCACGAAGAAGAAGAAGAAGAAGAAGAAGAACAAGAAGAAGAAGAAGAACAAGAAGAAGAAGAAGAAGAAGAAGAAGAACAAGAAGAAGAAGAAGAAGAACAAGAACAAGAAGAAGAACAAGAACAAGAACAAGAACAAGAACAAGAACAAGAACAAGAACAAGAACAAGAACAAGAACAAGAACAAGAACAAGAACAAGAACAAGAACAAGAACAAGAACAAGAACAAGAACAAGAACAAGAACAAGAACAAGAACAAGAACAAGAACAAGAACAAGAACAAGAACAAGAACAAGAAGAAGAAGAAGAAGAAGAAGAAGAGAAAGAAAGAGAAGAAGGAAGAAGAAGAAGAAGAAGAAAGAAGAAGAATAAGAAGAAAAATAAGAGGAAGAAGAAGAAGAGATAGAGAAGAAGAAGAAGAAGAGAAGGAGAAGAAGAAGACGGAGAAGAAGAAGATGAGAGAAAGAATATGGAAAAGAAGAGGAAGAAAAATAGTAGAAAGAAAAAAAGAAGGAGAAGAAGAAGAAGAAGAAGAAGAAGAAGAAGAAGAAGAAGAAGAAAAGAAGAAGAAGAAAAGTAGTAGAAGAAAAGTGTATTGTGAGGGAATTTGTGAGTGATGAGTGAAAATTGCATATTTTAAGAGGAATGGAACAGCTGCAGCATCAGGTTGGTCCCGTCTGGTAACGGAGAACGGTGAGAGAAGAAGGATGAGGAAGAAGGAGGAGGAAGGAGAGTAGGAGGAGGAGAGGAGGAAGGAGGAGGAGGAGGAGGAGTAGGAGAAGAGGAGAGGAGGAGGAGGAGAGGAGGAGTAGGAGGAGGAGTAGGAGGATGAGGAGGAGGAGGGGAGGAGGAGGAGGAGGAGGAGGAGGAGAGGAGGAGGAGGAGGAGGAGGAGGAGGAGGAGGAGGAGGAGGAGGAGGAGGAGGAGGAGGAGGAAGGAGGAGGAGAGTAGGAGGAGGAGGAGGAGGAGGATGAGGAGGAGAAGGAGTAGAAGGAGGAGGAGAGGAGGAGGATGAGGACGAGGAAGAAGTTTCCGTGGAGAAGGTCGAGTAGGATGAGGAGGAGGAGGAGGAAGTGGAGGAGTAGGATGAGGAGGAGAAGGATGAGGAGGGTTGAGGAGGACGAGGAGTAAGAGGAGGGTGATAAGAGCAGGAAATGGGATATTAAATGAGGTATTTAAACACACCCTGTCCCTGTGATGCGGCGTTGAGTGTAGCGCGCGGTCTTTTCTGTCAGTTGCGGTATTTAACTCTCGCTCACTAATAACAGCTCTTCACTCATCATCACTGGCGGCTCGTGCCCACGAAACAGGTGAAGTGCCCGTATCGTTTACTGTACAGCACTTCACCTGTTTCGTGGGCACGAGCCGCCAGTGCTTATCATCATGTGCTAGATTGGACATCAAGTTTATGATGTCACGATGTATCACGATGCTATTTATTCATTTATTCTCTCTTATAATAATAAGGCGAAGTTAGGACTCGTTAGCCCTCTACAACACTCTACCTTCTGAGCTACTCTTCAAAGATAATTCAGTACAGTACAGAATAAATAGATGGTTCGATCTTGAATCTAAATACAGTTACTGAAGCTGATACAATACAATACTGTAAGTGAAAATCATCAGTAAATCATTCTTTATATCACTCCTCTATGAATAAATGCATTTTTATCCAAGGCTATCGGAATCCTGAAACTAAGATAATCTTTTAAACTGTCTAAACTAATAAGAAATATTTTATCTCATGAACATCTGTTGAATATTAGTATTGAAAGATTCCAAAATCAAGTAACTAATCTATAATCTGAATTATCTACAAAGAGTTGTAGAGTTCCTTCTTTCATCTTTTCTGAAAACATTCTAAAAGGACGATGATGATCACAAATCCCCGTAGCCTGTAAGGCGATTGATTCGCGAAATCTTTCAAGAGATAAAAAAAATCGCAGACTTTACGCCGCCTATCTTATTCTATGAAGCTTCTTTTCCAACAAACTGAACGCAGAGAATTCTTTGATGAATATTTCAAACAGGCAGAGGAGTCAAAGGGCGATTCCGAATTTAGGGGGCTGAACTGCCCTTCGGGGTGGTTGGGGGGGGGGGGTTGTGAATACCCTCTTTAATGGGCCACTCGTATCAGAAAAGGGTGCAATTTGAGATGATTTCAGAAAAAAATGTTTCTTTGAGACTTTTGGGAACTGTGATGTTCGGTTATCAAATTGATGGACTAGCCTTATATTTTTGCAAGACGAGAATCGGAATCTTATCAATTTGTGATCGGAAAGCGAAATATTCACGAGATATTCTCTTTTTTTATGAAGACTTTTTCTTTTCAAAGTTTTATTATTAATTTTGGAAAGCTTTGTAGTGAAAGGGAAATCATGATTTAGTTTTGTAGCATTATGAATATTTTTTATTGTTGAGATCAGTAGGACGCTGTATTCTTATTACAGCATATGCAATCCAAAATCGTTATAGTTATTATATGTAAGTTATAGATAGACGATATATAAACAAAATATATTATCCACTCTACAATCATTCTTAAATATATTTGTTTAGCTGACAAAAATAAAGGCGGTTTCATCTATCTCTTGTACATGCTGACAACTACTAACAGCTGATAGGCCTATAGTATCCAAGGTTATTAAAAGAACTAAGGTTATTAAAAAAGGTTATTATTCTCTTAAATAACCTTGTATAGCATCTATTGTCCCTCCTGATTTCAAAAACATAATCTAGGCAGTAGGCATAGCTAAATGACAACTCAAGTTAACAACATTGGAGTAGATACGATACAGGGAATTTCGATTCTATAAGGATTTTCAATACAATTGTCTCATCATTTTGTAACATATAATTTATTTTGGTTTAAATAATATATAGGATTGATTTGAATATATTATATTTAAATCAATCGAATCATGCATCTTCATGAATTCATCCTCTTGAGCGGGAAGTGAAACCTGTAAACACAGCATACACTTCGATTATTACTATAATTATTTTCATTATCATATCCAGTTCAAGTAAAGTGTGTTAAGATACATGCAATTGGATTGCATAACCATGAAAACAAAAAATTGACTTTGCCACCAGTATTTACAACACATTTGCAACACATTTTAATTGAACAATCTATAAGGCTGAGGCCGCACTGCCGGTGGGTAGAGCCTGGAGGGTGGAGGGTAGTTGGTAAATCTATAGAACATACACACCATCCACAGTAATACATCGTATGAATGGTATGACGTCATTCTATTTTTGAGGTTATGTTGTCCATATTTAAGAATTTCAAGATGGCGGCTGAACACATACCATTCATACGATGTATTACTGTGGATGGTGTGTATGTTCTATAGATTTACCAACTACCCTCCACCCTCCAGGCTCTACCCACCGGCAGTGCGGCCTCAGCCTTAAAGCGAAATGACACTGATTCATTTATTCATTCATTCATTCATCGCCAGAACTAAAAATCCACTGAACCGAATGCGTTCAAATTTGGCTGGCATGTTCAGTTGATACGCTAAGAACGGATTTTTGAAACTTTCCAAGTATACGCCAAATATTCAAGTTCTTCTATAGTTTTTCGGTATTTTCTTGATTTTTTCGAGAACCAATCGGTAGAAAATGTTGAAATTTTGTGTAGTGGTTTGTCTAAGGTCTAGAAATGTTGTGTTGTAATATTTTCGAAATCCGTTCAAGTTTACGCCAGTAATCAGATTTAGATAAAGATTTTTGGCGTTTTCTCAATTTTTTGAGAACCAATTGGTAAAAAATGTTGATATTTGGTGTACAGGTTCAGATAAGGTCTTGAAATGTGTTGAAATATTTTTGAAATCCGTTCCAAGATTACGCCAGTAATCAGTTTATTAAAACATTGTATATGTATTGCGGGTTCCATATCTTCCGCCTTGATACGACCAATCCTTAGGCT
>CM029548.1:967511-975011 GCA_017141385.1 Sogatella furcifera | reverse complement strand
GATTTTTCCAGTGATTTATGATGATTTCTAATATTTTTTCTTATTTCTGTGAGGAATTTTTATAATCTCCCTTATGTGAGATTACAAATATAGATGAATCAATTGATAATTAAAAAATTGAATAATCTATAAGTCGCTGAAAAATGTTCCGTTCAATATTACAGCACCTAGTACAGTATTTTCATTTCCAACTTACCCCAACCAGAAATATCCAAGCATCATTTTCAAGTGCTCTCAATGCTCTCATCTTTACATGTAATGATAATATACAGTAGGGTATATAATATACAGTAGGGATAATATACAGAAGGGTATATAATATACAGTAGGGATAATATACAGCATATCATAATATACATATATAAAGTAGGGTTACAGTTTTGCTCGATGTGGGTAGCCTATACTTATTTTTTATTCATTTCTGTTATGGTTTTGTCTATCACCTATAAATGTCTGAATACATAGGAATAAGTTACATAAAAATACATTAGAATACGAAAGTCCCGATACTTCATTTTTTGCCACTAAACAAGCAACATTGCAATTACAAATGAGTAGACTGTGAAAATGAAAGGCAGCTTAAATCATGTTTGGCTTAAAATATAATTATTATAGTATGTTGGATTTCATCCGTCTGTGGCGCCGAGGGCCCTGATTTCCAGTATTCAACCTTGTGTTGTATATATAGGGCAGCTGAAGCACTGGCGACTCGTGCCCACGAAACAGGTGAAGTGCTGTACAGTAAAAGATACGGGCACTTCACCTGTTTCGTGGGCACGAGCCGACAGTGAGCTGAAGCCCAACGCGGGCAATTTTATAGGATATATTATTTTTTATTTAAAATGAGAATCGCAGTGCCCTGTCAGAGATGAGAAATTGACTCCAGCTCGGTCAATACTGGTTCAAAATTTTGGTCTCAAATTGTAGAAAAGGATGTATCCTACAATCGAGACCAAAACAATGATTTTTGTACCAATATTGACCGATCTGGAGTAATTTTCCCATCTTGCCAGAGGGTCTTCTTTGCTTGGAAAGAATATATCTTATCTTGTATACAGCACCTGAAGCTATACTTCTGCTATATTTCTAATTTCTAGTATCATTCTATATTCTGTCCAAGCAAAGAAGACCCTTTGGCAAGGTGGGAAAATGACTCCACCTTGGTCAATATTGATTGAAAAAAATATTGATTTGGTCTCAAATTGTAGATCAGAATGTTTCCTACGATTGACACCAGATCAATAATTCATGAACCAATATTGACCGAGTTGGAGTCATTTTCTCATCAGAGGATCTTGTTTGCTTGGACAGACTATACTATAAGAGGAAGATTAAGAATAATAGATCAATTCGAAGAAGAGGAGAGTGAGGAGGAAGAAGAAGAACAACAACAAGAAAGGAGGAGGAGAGAAGAAGGAGAAGTAGAAGGAGGAGGAAGGAAAAGAAGAAGAAGAAGAAGAAGAAGGAGGAGGAGGAGAAGAAGAAGAAGGAGGAGGAGGAGGAGGAGGAGGAGGAGGAAAGAAGAAGAAGAAGGAAGAAGAAGAAGAAGAAGAAGAAGAAGGAGAAGGAGGAGGAGGAGGAGGAGGAGGAGGAGGAGGAGGAGGAGGAGGAGAAGTAGAAGAAGAAGAAGAAGGAGGAGGAGGAGGAAAGAAGAAGAAGAAGGAAGAAGAAGAAGAAGAAGAAGAAGAAGAAGAAGAAGGAGGAGGAGGAGGAGGAGGAGGAAGAAGAAGAAGAAGAAGAAGAAGAAGAAGGAGGAGGAGGAGGAGGAGGAGGAGGAGGAGGAGGAGGAAAAGAAGAACAAGAAGAAGAAGAAGAAGAAGAAGAAGAAGAAGAAGAAGAAGAAGAAGAAGAAGAAGAGGTTAATCAGCCGTGTAAGAGATTAAACGTGTTCCCTAGTGACAACAACACAGCCAGCATTATCATACATTTTTCTCTGCTTAGGCTTCGTCTCCGCCTGTCAAAATATTTGTACAGCTTCCCTTTCTCCTTTGTCACTGTTTTCTCTTCCCCCTCTCTTCTCCTTCTCTTCCTCTTTTCCTCTTCCTCCTCCTCCTCCTCCTCCTCCTCCTCATCCTCCTCTTCCTCTTCTTAGTGGCTCTTTTCCAGTTAGCTTCTATTCAACCCTCCTGAATTCTTATCATCAGGACATTCTTCCTTCATCAAATTGTTATTTCTTTAAGAAAGAAAAATGGTATCAATATTGAAAGTGTTTCAGAAATTTCAGGTAAGCTTATATAATAACTGTGACCTAAAATTAAACAGTTGTAAAGTCCGTCCAAGCAAAGAAGACGCTCTGGCAAGAAGGGAAAATGACTCCAGCTTGGTTAATATTTGTCCAAGAATTATAAATGTGGTATTAATAGTAAACCAAATTGTTTCCTACAATTTGATATCAAATTGATAATTTTTGAACCAATATTGACCGAGCTTGAGTCATTTTTCCATCTTGCCAGAGGGTCTTCTTTACTTGGACAGACTGACCTTACTTGACATTGGCTACAGCCCTTTGTTACGTCAGTATGGGGGAGGAGCTTAGGTCCAAACACCCCGCGGACGTAGCATACAATCAACCTCAAATGAAACTCAATCTCATCGCCAATGGGTAAACTTCATTTCAGGTGAATTCATTCATAGTAGAAGGCCGATTATCCAAATGCCGATTAACCGAATTGCCAATTATCCGAATCAATCTTAAGCGCAGTAAATTAGTAATAAATTGAAAACCAGCGTTTACGTTAATGTAGCATTTCTTACTATTAGTGCATTTCATTTGAAAAAAATGCACTATTGGTCTTGACCGGATAATCGCAAATACATGATGCGATATATTTTTTACACGTTTCCGAGCCCTAGAACACGAATCTGATGTCCGTTCAAATTCATATATCTATCTATATATATATATATATATATATACATATATTTATTTATATATGTACAGATTCTTGTAAACACGATAACTCCTGAAGGGCTTGTCGGAGAGCGACCAAATTTTGCACAAAAATCATTAGTGTTGATATATTGGTCAAGTTCGTTAACCAGCCAAATTGGTTCAAGGGTAGGTGAAATTAGGGGATGAAAAGTTTGAAAAATCACTACAAATCGACCAATAACTTGATCGTTTTGAAAATTGGTGTGTATAATACCCTTATTATGCCCTACAATTTGAGCCATCAACGAAAAATCCAATCAAAAATGGCAGAGAAAATGGCGAATAACACAATGCCAAAAATTGTGTTTTTCGAAAACGGCGCCTTTGAATTCATACCCTGAATAGCTCATTATAAGTCATATGATTTGAGTCATCATAGAATTGCATTTGAAATGCATTCTTTCCGACCGCCAGCTGCCGGAGCGATTTTTTTTTTAACTGTACTGTAGTTTAGTACAGTATTCGTTTTGCTTTCCATGCTAACATCACTACACTGTACTTTTCAAATTTAAAAAAGTTTATTCCATGTTCAAAACATTGTTTTTCCATGCCCAATTATCCGAATTTTTGTCAGCCTAATTGATCCCGGTCACAATTAGTTCGATAATCGGCGTTCTACTGTAGAACTTATCTAATTTATTAATTTATCCAGAATTATTATACTCATAGATAAGAAAAACGATATAGTCTGTCCAGTGTCCAAGGAAAGAAGACATTTTGGTAAGATTGTAGAATAACTCCAGCTCGGTCAATATTGGTTCGAAAATTATGAATTTGTTCTCAAATTGTAGGAAACAATTTGATCTACTATTGAGACCACATTTATAATTCTTGAACGAATATTGACCAAGGTGGAATAATTTTCCCATCTTGCCAGAAGAAAATACGAGAAGAAGCAAAAGTACTGACGAGAAAGATACCTAGTAGAAAATTAGAAAACTTATTGAGAACTAGAAGAAGGAATAGAGATCGGAAGAGGAAGAAAAAGAATGAGGAGATGAGGAAAAGAAAAGAGATGTGGAAAGAAGGAGAAAAAGAACAACAAAAAGTAAAAGAAGAAGCCGCTGCCTCTCAGTTCCTTCAATCATTCAATCACTCACGGCATGATAGACTCCATAAAATGGCGGTTAGCAAATCACTTCTATTCATGAATGCTCTATCAGAACAGTCTAGAAGCGGTCTGTGAAAGAGAAACTGATTAGTTGAAGTCACCCTTGACGCGATAAGCACTTGCGGACGGCTCGTCGACTGGCCTGACAGAGCTAATTGTTGAAAACAGCCGTTCGCCAACCGCCACTTTTGTTGGCGTCTGATATTATGACAAAAGCACACAATGCCAGATAGTCTGTCCAAGCAGAGAAGACCCTTTGGCAATATAATAAAAATGACTCCAGCTCGGTCAATATTGGTTCAAAAATCATCAATTTGATATCAAATTGTAGATCAGAATATTTCCTACGATTGTGACCAAATCAATAATTTTTGAACCAATATTGACCGAGCTGGAGTCATTTTCCCATCTTCCCATCAACCGTCAACCATTTTTCGGTCAGCAATACAAATAATATAGCCAATAAAATTTGCCCCAGTTGCTTCAGGTGCTGTATGCAAGACAAGGTATAGTCAGTCCAAGCAAAGAAGACCCTCTGGCAAGATGGTAAAATGACTCACGCTCGGTCAATCTCTATGCGCTATGTCTTATCTCAGTTTTTCTCCACTTTCTCTGCAGCTGAACAAATCTTAAAAGAGATTTTCCTTCCTTTTTCCTTCCTCTTCCTCTTTTCACAAGTTTCTTACACAAGAAATCTTCGTAGTAAGGAGTGTTGAGAAAAGGAACATTCCGAGGTGTGAATTAACTTTATGTAGAATATTGCACACAGTTTAAAGTACTTATTTGATTCAACTATAGATCTAATCGACCGGAACATGTTATATGCAAAATTAGCAGGAACAAGAAACCAATAGCCTACAATAGATGAAATAGCCTAAAGATGAAATAATCTGATTCTCCATGTTTTAAATAAATAATATTCAGGGTGTTTCAGGAGGAATGTGCAATACTTCACAGGCTGATTCCTTACACCAAGTAGACAAAAAAGTTCCATGGGACCAACCCCCAAAAACGCTTTGTTACCGAGATAACAATGGCGGACAATTGAGAGTTTTCAAAAGATATAAATTTTTTTAATTTTTTAGAGGCTTTACAGAGGTTCGGAAATTATCAATTCCTATGTAAAATTATCTGAGAAATTTAATGGAACCAGTTTGAAGTTTGTAACTTCAACGGTTATTGAGATAATGATAAAAATATGTTGAAAACCCCATTTTTCAACAATAATGGCTATAACTAGATAAGGAATAATAAATTTATATTTTTTATCACTAGCGGCTCGTGCCCATGAAACAGGTGAAGTGTTGTACAGTTTAAGATAAGAGCACTTCACTTGTTTCGTGGATACGAGCCGCCAGTGTTTTTTATTAATGGAAGTTAAAGAGAGTCGGATTCTAAAGAAAAAGTTAAATAGCGGCGAATGTCGAATGGCGGTGTAAATCTCACCCAAATCTCAAAAATCGCAAAATAGACAAAACATAGCTCAAGTGAAAAATATGTGCTTAGTATTGATTTAATGTCTTTTAAAACTTTTTTAGTAGGCCTATGAAGAAAGCCGACTAAAATTACCAAAGATCAAAAACTTTACATACTTCAGAAACTATAAAATTGAAAAGAGACCCATCGCTTTTATACTGACTTGAACTTGGCAAAGTACCACAATTCCTTATTTTATGTAGTGATTTTAACAACTTCCCTCTCCCCACCCTCCACCACAACCAGGTCGACTAGGGGTAAGTTACGACCCGTAAAATTTGCTCGCAACTACCACTTTTGAAAAAACATCAGGGTTGAGAATTGATGCGGGCGGCCGTAACCCTGCAATTGGGAAAATTTAGATTGTGCACCCCTTGTTGTGTGTGATAAGGAGGGGGCAAGTATTGTAGGTACATGAGCTGGAAGGGTGGAAAATGGCGAAAGAGAAGAAGAAAAAGAAGAAGGAGGAGGAGGAGGAGAAGAAGAAAAAGGAGAAGAAGAAGAAGGAAGAAGAAGAAGAAAAAGAAGAAGAAGAAGAAGAAGAAGAAGAAGAAGAAGAAGAAGGAGGAGGAGAAGGAGGAGAAAAAGAAGAAGGAGGAGGAGGAGGAGAAGAAGGAGGAGAAGGAGGAGGAGAAGAAGAAGAAGAAGAAAAAGAAGAAGGAGAAGAAGAAGCAGAAAAAGAAGAAGAAGTAGTAGTAGAAGGAGAAGAAGAAGAAGAAGAAGAAGAAGGAGTAGGAGAAGAAGAAGAAAGAAGAAGAAGAAGAAGAAGAAGAAGAAGAAAAAGAAGAAGAGACAAAAATAGAAAGCTGTAGAATAAGTGAAACAAGAAACGAGAAAAAGAAGGAGATAAAGCACATAGACAAAGAAGAATTAATTAAGAAATGAGAGAACATGGGAGAAAGATTAGTAGAGGAAGATAAGGAGTAGAAGAAGAGGAAAAGGAGAAAGTAAGAAGGATAGAAAATGAAAAAGAAGTTGAAGAAGAAGGCTCTGACGATGAAGTAAACGAGGAAGAACGAAGTAGAAGAAGAAGAAGAAGAAGAAGAAGAAGAAGAAGAAGAAGAAGAAGAAGAAGAAGAAGAAGAAGAAGAAGAAGAAGAAGAAGAAGAAGAAGAAGAAGAAGAAGAAGAAGAAGAAGAAGAAGAAGAAGAAGAAGAAGAAGGAAAAATAAGAAGATCGAGAAAAGGTGAAAGGAAAACGAAGAAAAAGGAAAACTTATAGAGAAATAGAAGAAGAGATCAAGAAAGGAGGATTGGAAGAGTAGGATAAAGAATTAGGAAAAGAAAAGAGATAAGAAAAAATGAAGGGAAGAATGAATGAAAAACATTGAGAAAAATGAGATGACGTCGAAAAAGTAAACGAAGAAGAAAGAAGTATAATAGGACGAAGGAGAAAGGGCAAACGGAGAAATTAAGAAAAAGATAAGAGAGGAAGAAGAAGAAGAAGAAGAAGAAGCAGTAGAAGAAAAAAGAAGAATGAGAAATAAAATCAAAATGATTAATAATTAGATTATTAAAGGATAAAAAAGAAAATGAAGATGAGGAAGAAGAGAATGAAATGAAACAAAAATAATAAGACGAAGAATAGGGGAAAAAGGAGAAGTAGAGGAGGAAAAGAAAAAGAAAAATAAGAAGAAGAAGAAGAAGAAGAAAAAATAAAAATAAAATTAAGATAAGCCTATTTAGAGGATGATGAAGGAAATGAGATAAATATGAAGAAGAATAGGAAGAAGATTAAAAAAAATAGATCAAAAGTCATAAAAGTTTAGAAAGGTGAAGAACGAAGAAGTGGGAGAGATAACGAATATGAAGAAAATAAGGAGAAACTTGACAAAAAGTGAGAATAAGAGGGAAGATCAAACGCCCCAAAGACATAAAGCCATAAAGTTGGAGTTTTATTACTTTGCAGATACAGTCTGTCCAAGCAAAGAAGACCCTCTGGCAAGATGAGAAAATTACTCTAGCTCGGTCAATATTGGTTC